>VZTM01014819.1:32066-48687 GCA_013400555.1 Jacana jacana
GTAGGTTAAGTTCCTAGGGAGAGAGAACATTTTGTAGTAAACTAACTGATAGAGTGCCCAACAAGAGGGGAGGGTGGCAGAGAGAAGCTCTGAGGCTCAGAAGAGCTTTACACAATGACTAAGACAGTTCCTACTCGGAAAGCTCCTACAGGGCTTAAGACTGTATGGATGAAGTTGTGAGTGTGTCTTCTCTAATCCCTCATGACTGATGGGTAAACTAGCATATAATCAGGTTGATTGTCTTTACATAACATTTAATGTTCTCATCACACACTAAAATACACTGAGTTCTTTGAGATGGGCCTTGTCACTGCTAAACTCTGTTATGGGGAGAACAGACTGCCCACTCCCAGCCTGTAATTACATTTGCAAAAGGATCAGTAAGTGGTAAAAGAACGGGAGTTCTAAGCCTCTGTTTGGAGGGAAAGGGACACTCTCTTCCACCTGAATGAAATAAAGGTTGGAAATCTGAAAGAGAAGCAAAAATAAGAAGACATTTTCCAAGGAGGCTGAAAGTTAGGGGTGCAGGGTGAACTCTCAGTGAGACATATTTAAAATACAATTTGTTTCCTTAAGGATCACATCTGCAAATCCTATGACTGAATGAAACAATTTTACATTTTTCCCCAGACAATAAAGTGTCAGTGCCAAAGCAGTAATGCATCCACTGTCTCAAAGGGGCTTTTGACATAAACCAGTTTATGAATATCAGCAGACTGACTTTGTTATTTTTGCAATGGAACCAACTTAGTAACGGCTCAACCTAGATAGGAAGGTCAAGAAGAAAAATTCTAAACTCTCCTTACAGATGGAACAAAGATAACACACAACAGATTTTATTACCTAGTACTGTAATAAGTAATTCTACAATACGATGGGCAGCTGCCAGAGCTGCTCCTACACGGGGATGAATGGAGAGGTTGGCTAGGACTCTTATCACTTTAATCAGAACATCTTCTGCTTCTGAAGGATGCTTTGGGTAGTTTTTCTCTTCTCTTCCTCTTTCATGGGACCATTTCTGTGCATTCAAATCAAGTTCATGGTAGGTTTGGAATAAAGATATCAAAGTGTCAACACTTCCTCTTTCTTTAAAAAACTGCTCGCGGGCCTGGTTATTCTTTTCTGTTAAATTACCAAGAATGAAGATGATACGGATAACCAAATCCTGCAATAAAATAAATAAACCATGTTACATAGAAAATATCAGAAGCTATTAGCTGCTTAAAAAGAAGATAATACTTAATTTGCTTCACAATTCAGTTAATAGCAGGTCCAGAAAAATTGAAGGCATGCCAAATACAGCAACTACAAATAATTTTTTATGCTACTACTTCTGATAACACCATTTACAGAAGAAATAAAAAACATCTGACAGAACCAGTATAGCACTGGGGTAATTACTAATGGGATATACTTAGTATAGGTCATCTATTTTTACCAAGATCACAGTAATCTTAAAACAGCACTTTATATAACTAGAATAATCATACGGGCCAGAGTTTACTAATCTTTCAAGTAAGCAAATGTCAGCTGTGATGGCAAAGACCCTTCTTCTCTAGGACTGTTGTCCATTACAGAGGTTAAACTGCTTCCCCTTTTTTACTGTTAGATCCATGTTAGCTCTTACTCATTTCCTTGTTGAGTCCAATTACTTATAGATAGCTGAATTATTTGTTCCAGATTTTGACAGAAATGTAATTTAAACTGACCAGTCTGTTATTGATCAATTTTGCCTCTTTCTCCTTTTACAGACAGGTGTCCTATAGCCTTCCCATCCTACATAACTTTTCAAGAATCCCAGAGACATTACCCCCTTCTGTCCTTCTATAAAGGCCAAAGGGTAAACTTTATCAGGCCTAGCTGCTTTAAAGACATTCAAATACACTCCAGCTCATTTTTCAGTGATAAAAGAACTCAAGGTGAAGTACAGATTAATCATTTGATCATACTTAACCTTCTGAGAAAAAGAAGCAAACAAAGGCATCCCATATTTCACTATTCACAGTGGCCTCTGCCAATAATTCTCATCCACTTCTGAACGCTGCAGGAATTATTCCCTTATTGTCTTTTCACTATTAATGTACTATAAAAGTTTCTTCTTATGTCCCTTTCTAGTTGTATCTAATTTTGTGCTTTGTTTTTTTCTGATTTTGAGTTTCTGTGTTCTTGCTACCCTTTTATTCTTATCATTGCAAAATGAGACCTACTTTCCATTTTCATGTGGTATCTTGAGATCTTATGATTTAACCAAGTTGCTCTCTTAGAGCACTCTCTATCCCTGCCCTTCAGTGGGCTACAGAATTACATCTCGCTTCATTTTGCACATACTGAGAAATAGCCTTTTTGTTTTTGGCAAGAGCAGTGGATCCGAACTGAATGACACTCAACCCCATCCCTACCTTTTCCTTACCTACCTGTATGGAGGAGGAAAAAAATTAATTGTGGCAGTCTGAACCAACCAAAGTATCAAGTAATTGTTTGCCCCTGCCACTTGCATCAAAAACTGCTCATTTTCAAAAAGAAAAGTCCAAAGCATTATCTGATCAGCACGGATAAAGTAACGGCGTTTCTTCGAGTGCAGCAATGGCATCTACCCTGAGCTGCTGAACTGCTGCTCTTGCACTAACCTAGAGTTTGCTAAACAACTTGCATGCTGTTTTTCTTCAAAGATAATAGATATATTCAGATATTCTAATCCTTTCTAGTATTAATAACCTAAGTTAACCAGGCACAGTCCAGCTATCTAAAGCTAGCATCTATGTATATCTAAAGTATACATACTGACTGTGTTCAAGAGTAGATTAGATGTGGTGTTGAGGGATATGGGGTAGGGGAGAACTTGTAGAGTAGGGCTGATGGTTGGACTTGATGATCCCAAGGGTCTCTTCCAACCTAAACGATTCTATGATTCTATACTAATACTGAAGAAAAAAAGATGCATAAGCAGTGAATCCTTCTCTCATATGTGCCCTCATCAATAAGTTTCAGATCTTAAGCCTGTGCCACGAGACACTGGCAATAACATCCTCTTTGAGTCAAAAAGATGAATGCTGCCCCTGAGTATGAGAAGCAGGCAGTCTCCTAAGTGAGGAATAGCTTCTTGTATCCATGTATTTACTATGATCACTCTGCAGGACCCATTTCCACTTTTTTTAACTAGGCATTGTATTTTTGCTAGCATCTAAATGTCATCAAGACAAATTTTTATGAACATTTGTGACTAACCACTAAGAGCTTTCACCTTTGCTGGCACAACCCCCAATTCACAAAGGCTGTAAGAATTTGAGACAAACAACTGATGAATCAGAAGAGAGAACCGAAAAAAAAGCAGGCAGTCTAGTTTGACTCGTTTATATTGACTTTCTAATTTTGGTCTAAACAGTATCAGCCCAGCAACAGCTCTACCCAATCAGAAAAGAGACAAACAGGTACCTTACAGCAATCAACTGATATTTTGAGAAGCGTGATCTCAACTGTGCTTTCCACCTACAGGCTGGCAAAACAAACTTAGAAAATACTTCTTTTTAGCTAAGCACATCCGGTTTTAATAGCATATTACTGAAGTTTCATTATCTTCCAGTGTAAATTTAACTAGCAGAGTCAAAAAGAAAACCTGGTACAACTTCTCCTGAGTAGTGTAATACTCAAGGGTTTGCATTATTTTTGGCTGCAGTGGTTTTTCAGTGCTCACAGAGTAAGCACTGCACAAGTAAGAAACACCAGCTTGGAATTGCTGTGTAAAAAAATACATACAAAGGGCATTTTGAAACCGCTTGCAAGACCAAACCTGCACAAGGCCCATGGGCCTTTCTGTACAAAACAAAACAAAATCAGTATACTAAATGAGATTATTCTGCATCTCCAAATGTCTGGGGTATTACCTGCATATGGAATTTCATACATTCTTGCACACTTACAGAAACTCTAGATCTATCAGATGAATTTATGTAATGTGGAGGTTTTTATCACGTCCGGCACAATAGAGAAATTAGGTTAAAGATAGGAATTACACTCCCTGATTTAATCTTTTTATAACGAGGCATTAATGTGAGACACTCTGTCCAGAGAGTGTACCCAAACCTGATTGGAAGGTTCTATATGAGACCACAAGCTTCACTTACGCAAACAAATTTGAAGGAACATATCAAGAAAAGCTCAAGGAGAACTGAATTTTTTTCTTTGCCTCCAATCTGTGAAGAAACTGTGATATTTTGGTTTTAAAGTGGCAATGGCACCGTATACTACATCAGCATTTAACTCTTGTTTTTCAGACAACCGGACCATGCACATCTGATCACATTTGATATGAAGGATTTGTTGGCTTATCTACTGCTGAAAATTTATTCCTTGCACTGCCCTAGTAGCGAAGGTACCCAATGTACCTGCTGAGTCAAGGGACAAACCAGACATCTACCTTGGCAATTAAAATGTACATGCCTTTCAGCCCAAAGCCTGGTGAAGTTCTGAGGAAGTTCCCACTGACTGAAGAGGGGAACCATAACGCTGATTTTGAAAAAGGGAATAAAGGAAGACTCGGGGAACTAAGGCCACTCAGACTCACCCCTGCGCCAAACAAGGTCATGGAACAGTTCCTCTTGGAAACCATGCTAAGGCACATGGAAAATAACGAGGTGACTGGTGACAGTCAACCTGGCTTCACTAAGGGAAAGTGCCTAAGAAATTTCATGGCCTTCTGTGACAGCATTACAGACTGGTGGGTAAAGGAAGAGCAACTGACATCATCTACCCGGACGCAAGCAAAGCATTTGACACTGTCTCACATGACATCCTTGTCTCTACACTGGGAGACACGGATTTGACAGATGGACCACTTGGTGGATAAGGAATTGGCTGAACTGGTCACACTCATAGAGTTGCGGTCAATAGCTCGATGTCCAAGGGGCAACCAGTGACAAGTGGTGGTCCTCACTGGGAACAGTGCTGTTCAACATCTTTATTGGAGACATGGACAGTGGGATTGAGTGCACCCTCAGCAAGTTTGCTAATGACAGCAAGCTGTGTGGTCTGTCCAGAGGGACCTGGACAGGCTTGCGAGGGGGGTCTGCGCAAACCTCATTAAGTTCAACCAGGCCAAGTACAAGGTCCCACACATGGGTCAGGGCAATCCCAAGCACAAATACAGGCTGGGCAGAGAATGGATTGAGAGGAGCCCTGAGGAGAAGCACTTGGGGGTGTTGGTGGATGAGAAGCTCAACATGAGCCAGAAGGGTGCACTCACAGCCCAGAAAGCCAACCATACCCTGGGCTGCATCAAAAGAAGCATGGCCACCAGACTAAGGGAGGTGATTCTGTCCCTCTACTGAACTCTTATGAGACTCCACCTGGAGTACTGCATCCAGCTATGGAGTCCTTAGCACAAAAAGGACATGGACCTGTTGGAGTGGGTCCAGAGGAGGGCCACAAACATGATCAAAGGGGTTGTTCAGCCTGGAAAAAGAGAAGGCTCCAGAGAGACCTTATAACAGCCTTCCAGTATTTTAGAGGCCTACAGGAGAGATGGGATGGGACCCCTTATCAAGGAGTGTATTGATAGGATGAGGGGTAACTGTTTTAAACTGTAAGAGGGTAGATTTAGAATAGGTATTAGGAAGAAATTCTTTACTCTGAGTGTGGAGAGACCTTGGAACAGGTTGCCCAGGGAGGCTGTGGATGCCTCATCCCCAGAAGTGTTCAAATCCAGGCTAGATGGGGCTTTGAGCAATCTAGTGGGAGGTGTCTTTGGCCAGTGGGTTGGAACTAGATGATCTTTAATGTCCCTTCCAACTCTACCTACCCTATAATTCTATGAACGTAAGTACAAATATTACAGGTTTACTTATCGGTAGGAAAGGAAAACCAATTAGGTCAGTAATTTCTAACTAAAATGAGATAAATACGTGATGCATTCATTACTGATGTCTCTGGTAAAAAAGCTTTATTCTTATTACTAGTTCAAATTTGTACAGCTCCAGCCACTATTTCTATCGTCTCTTTTTTCCTAGATTAAAGAATGGTCTGCTAACAGAAATGTCTCCCATGTGCAGGTTCTATGAGTAGGCAAGAGACAACAGTCTGATCTTTATCACTAATAAATTAATTTGCTTAGTTTTGAGTTGTTTTTTTTTTAACTCTAATCGTACTTTTAGCACTTTTCAGAGCTGTTCCCAAACTTTCAGTATCTTTTGTAGGAACAAATACAAAAAAATAAGGCAAAATATTTTAATGACCGTTTCTATCACACCAAGCAGTAATACCTTCTTATTATTCTTATTTGATATTCTAACATTTGCCTATCTAGTAATTACATCCACCCTCTTGTGTCTTTTGATACACCAGAACAGCAGGTTTCTGTATGATATATGCCAATGAAGGCATATATCATACAAACTGTTGCTGACTACAGACTTTGAGCTCTACATTCCTGATCACTTTATATTTAGAGTACATACCACATATTCTGTGCTTTTACCACTTTTGCCTTTTCTTTCAGACAAAAAGAAAAATCACAACCGAAGCATTAGAAAGATCTGAATAAACTCTCAGCTCAGCACGCTGGCAGAAATCATACTGTAGGGAAAGGGTGACCTTCTGTGGTTATTAAGATTTACCAGCAGGAAAATTCCTTCAGAGTTGTCAGAAAATTTATGCTAAAATAGATACTTCCTTCTTGAAAAAAAAATGTTAATTCAGAGAGAAGAAACGATCAGTTATGAATATGCATGTGCACACACGAGACACAGGAGAAAAATTCCTATCTGTACACTGATAGAATATTCCATGGAAGCTGGCGGGGCCCCAGAAGCCACCTAAGCTCAGGTAGTGTCTGACTTACTGACAGAAGCTTCCTATTTCAGGAACCTCACTGTTTCAAAAGCATGGCCTCCTTGTGATTTATGACATTAACAACAGCCTGAAAAACTCCTCCTTTCTATAGCTTACCTGAAAAGCTTAGAGACGATAATGACCCGGGAACGGGCAACAGCATCTTGTTAAAATATTTCTGGAGATGGGCAAAAGTCTACAATACTGACTGGAAACAGAAGCATGCAAAGCTCATCCCTCATCCTGCAAGACAGATCTGACAGCTTCCATGGCATGTGGCAGCCACCAAGGACTTTTTTGTTACTCCAAACAAGTAAGTTCCAAAACCAACCACAAGTGGAGTCCAACAGAACATGTACTTCAGATGCACAGAAAAGCACTGCTGAATTCCCCAGTCCTACCTTGCAGATCCAGCTTTTCCAATCTTTCATACTCCTCTCCTTACCTAAGACTATGACACGTGGAATTCAGCAAGTCTTGCCAGCTCAGTTTCCCCAAAAATCTTTCTCACAGGGTTAAATTACTACTCTCCCATTCCTTCTGACTCTTTTACCCAAGACACAAAACAAGCTGAGGGAAAAGAAAGAAAAAAAAAAGAGAGAGAGAAAGAAAAAAAAGGGAAAGAGCTGAACCTGCAGTGTGGTGAGAAGAACAGAGATGATCTGGGTGGCAGTTGTGGAATTCAGTGTGATGTGGGAGCAGGTCATTAATACTATCTCCAGGGCTCACGTTTTTTATTTTCACAATATTCAGTGCTTATTTTTAAAGTCACAGTTATGAAAGCACTTGAAAAGGTCTAACTGGTGATTTTATCTTTTCCCCAGTATGTTTCTAGCTGCCATGGTTGCCAGTACAAAACCTGATCCCATGAACTGTGTAACCTGAAAATTCAGAAATCATATACACATCCTTTCTTCACTTATCAGTTCTTAGTCCTGAGGATTTTTAATGCTTTGAGTTATTAATACTGATTTATTCTCCTTTTTGCTGCTTCTTCCCACAACTGACAATTTTACTCACACTGCTGCTACTTGTTTTCTTTTCAACACATACCAACTCACTCTATAACTCACTAGCTGTCAGCATTTTAAAAGAACGATTAGCAGTGCCAACTACACCTCAGGAAAAACATTTGCACTCCTCACAGCTCAAGTGTTTATTATATACTACAAAAAAAAGTGTTGCTTTACATTATCCACGTCCCTCTCCTTGTTTCTGCAGGGCTTCACTAAGCTGACAACTGACAGTTGCATGCTTGGTTAAAAACCGCAGTAAGAAATAAATATTCTGAAGACACTGCATATACAATCATCACAACAGAACTCATCTTTTTTTAATACACAGACTATTTCTTTACTAATTTGTATTTTGATAAAAGAACTGACAGTTTAACACAAAAGGCAATGCTAATCTAGTGAAGAAAGATATATTTTAGGACCACTTAATAAATTAGACGAGAACCTAAATTCTGAACACCACCTGACAACAAACAATTTGAGCCTACAATTCATTGTGACACAAAGCTATTACATCAGGAGCCCAGGAAAGTTCCCCTTAAAATTACAGATGAAGATTGTGAGGAAGATCTTACTCAATTTAAGCTCCATATTCCCAGCATCATCATTTATTGCATTTTTAATACAGTGCTCACAAGGAAAAATATCTATAAATCCAGTGAAGTATCGTGCCTTTGATATTTCTCACATTATCTACATAGTGTTTACATTGTATTTTACTAAAGTGTCTTTGAAGACTATACAATGCAAGAGCAGCCTGAACCTAGAAATACTCAGATTTGCTACAGAAATGTCAATCAGCAGACATTCAGAAAAATGCAAATAACTTAATATTTGTTCCTCTTCCATGTGTATTATCACAGAAAGGAAGGGGGGAAATCATTTTTGCATTTGTCAAGAGAAAGAGTAGATTGTTTAGCGTAGCTCATCTGGTTACCTTCATTAACTGCCTTTAACAATAGCAGCACAAAAGCCCTCCTTCCAATAATTCTCCAAGAATTACTAACCCTGAGATAGATTGTATAGATTAACCAAATGACCCCAAGCTAGTTTAGATGCTGGAACAGCCAAGAAAATTCCTCACTTTTAAGAATAATCTCAATGTGATTCAACGTTCAATGTTTTGAAACCTTGTTCCACCTTTGAGCATCTGTGCTTTACATAAAAATTATTCCCATCTTAAATCTTACCTGGCAACAGAGCTGAGTAATTTGCCATACATGGGTCACTCTATGTATGGAGTGATCAGGCACCAAACTCCCTGAGGCTGGTGCTCCAGCAACCAACTGTAGGAAAAAGCACTACGAGGTAGCAGGACAATACAGCAACACCCAACCCTTGAAGGTCTAATGAAGTTGGTAGCAAGTACACTCTCAAAATTTTACTTCACAATATCAGGCATTTTGACAAACTCTGAACATTTATTTCTAGGTGAATGTTCCAAATGCAGTACTCCAGGCATGTGGTTTTCTCTGGTGGAGGAGAGATGCATTCCGATATCTTATGCAATTACCAAGGAACAAATTTTCTTCTGCTTTCAAATTGCTTAAATCTGGAAATTTTAACCTTCTGTTGCAGTGGAGGAGGGGAAGACAAACCCATAATTTCTTACTATTAAATATTCAAATAAATTTGTTTTTAAAAGTATTTTTTGAAACTAAGAAAAATAATTAAGTACTCAAAGGACTGTTTGTAGACAGACAAAAGGACAGAACAGTTAATCAACTCTCTGTCCTCTGTATTGCTTTGAATTTTTAATCTAAATTATTTTGTTACAATTATTTACTGTCAACAATTTAAAAATTTTATTTGGCAAATGCATAAAAGTAGGTCACTGAAAACAAGCTTATACACAATAACACACAGATATATCAGAGGATTAATATATAAAAAGCAAGAGATGAAAAAAACTGACCTGCTGCTTCTGGTGCTTGTTTAGTAGGGCTAAAAATAAGATGTAACATCTGGAGCAGGCTGCTAAAGCTGCACAGAAGTCATCATAGGAAGAAAGTTTGCTACAGAGGTATAAAAATAAAATATAAATGAATGAAAGCACTTTTCCCCCAAAATGATTGTTCTGAAAATCACTCTGCTTTTGACTCTCGGAGCTGTATTTTCCAACAAATTAAATGAATGCCAATACTCTGACTTCTAGTAGAGGCATACACAGTTAGATAAAGAGCATGACACAAGTTTTGCTGTCCTTGCCACAGTGAAATACAGGAAGAAGCGATCATGAGGAGCTTCCCAACCTGCTCGCCATATGGGCCCAGTATGCCAACACCAGCGCTTCTTAGCCTTTCATGTGACAACTGCCATTTCAGAATGACGTGGGAAGTCAGACAGATGAACTAACGGGTGCTTTCCTAACGCACATCTAGCATAGCCCAGCAACAGCTCTAACAGAACACAGCTCTCACCAGCAAGTATGGAGAACACACCTTCTGGCAGTCACCATTGTATCTCCACATATTCCCTAACAGCTGCTCCGGTCCTACACTGCTCACCGTGACTGCTACAGAAACAGAGATCTGGACATGCTTTGGTCATACCACAAATACTCCAATAATAGAACAAACTAGAATAACCTCTTAATTCCCACGTAATCAAAGCCAGCAAATACCTCTGTTGATATACAATTACAACCAATTACAGGCTTAGAGAATTGAATAATCTTAATAGGTTGAACATAATCTCTACAAAGAACTGCTGACTAAGAGAAAAGAATAATTATTCGGTGTTACTAGAAGACAAAACAAAATTCCTATCTGTGCTTTGTACTGCATAGTATAATATTCTGTGTGTGACCGCAATTTCCAGGAAGCTAATTACATTGATTTTATGGCTAATTTGTATCCTCGGAGCACGCAGCTCACCAAACTTAAGGAAAAAAAATGGAAGCAGTAGGAAACTTTAAATAAGACAAATTACTTTTGCTCCATACTGAATTCAAGATCAAGTAAATGTCCTTGTCAGAATTACAGTGTAAATATTGATTACACTCAATTACAAACCCATTACCACAGTTTTCATAGCACTTTCCAAGTAGAAAGAATGCTCTCTCCTTAGAAGTAAATATGCTCAAAGTGCTGTAATCCTTGCTAGAACTCAACTCATTTCTAGGAACAGAATTAGAGAGACAGATGAGGACAAGGTGGCATGGAACTGGGGAAGCGATTCACATGCTTTACAGGTAGCACAAGTAGCAAAGGACCAGATTTGCCTGGTTTTCACTGTGAAGAGGAAGGAATGACAGTCCCTTATGTAGCTGCTCTTCACAGCACAACCCGACCTCATCTAGGAAGGAGAACATGATGGATAATTTGCAGGGGCTGAAGAGGAAGAGAAGTCCATAGCAGAATCTCAGTGACCATGGAGCCATAGGCGACATGACTGAATGCAATAACGAAGGAGCAATGGCATATAATTCGTCCTGAACTGCACTCATAAACTGTGCTTATAGCCGAGCTCCTCCCGAAATTACCAACAGTTAATTTCACAACTTCTTCAAAATCCTTAAATTGTCTTCAAGCCCATTTAGCACTGGATATTGCAAGCTGGCGCTTGGTAACTGGAAGATTTTTGACTGAGGAACTATCCAGACTACAAAAGGGTCTTTTTGGGTGTTTCGCTCATACTGTTCTCCCTTTAAAAAGCACATCTTGGGAAACGGCCACTGAGCTGCTCCCAAAACCGAGAATCTTTCAGTGCTTCCATCTGCACACTCAAGCCCTGATCCCACAGATTAATCTCTCTGAGAGCTCAGAGCAATGAACACGGATCACATTTTCTCTTTTGTATATTATTTCACAATACACAGTCCTCGATACAGCTTCAGCCTGTGTAATTTCTCTCGTGTGTTTTTTTAAAACGTGGCCTCAAATAAAATTAATGAATACTTAATAATTTCGGCAGCTTTAAAATATCATAAATGGCACTTTTAAAATCTCAATCAGAATCTGTGGGATCAAAGAACAACACAATACAATAAAACACTTTTCACAGGGAGAACGAACCCAAGTTCGTATGGCTACAGTCAAGCAATTAAGCACAATTATCACACAAAATCGTCAGAAACTACACAGAGCCTTTTAAACACCAAATGCAGAAACAGCACCGTGTTCTATAATATACGTACCTGAATATCCTGACAATATAGGTGCAGACATCCTTATCATTCCTGCGCTGCTCTAGCGCCACGCAGAGCTCAGGGACGGCGGCACTGCGAGCCAGCTGGCACCTCGCCGCTGCTAAGGCAGCCGCCTTTCGCAAAGTAGCCGTCACCTGCACGCACAATATTAGGTAAATGTTATCAATCACAGCACTCTACAACAGAATCCACACGGCTGTGAAAACGTAATAAAGCCCAGCTCTCACTGATGATGGTCTAAGGCAGCCTCAATGCCCTGTCAACAGCCTGCAGGTACGCATCCACCAATAAATCACAACAGGCTAAGTAACAAAAGCGTGTATTTTGTAATAATTGTTGGAAAATGAAAGGCTGATACACATCTTTGCCTGCACGTAACCTCCTTTTTTGAGGGAAGTGCAATCCTTCATATGTTTTAAAATCTCACATGCACCTATATGGCCTAATGAAAATTAGGCAAAATGCTGCAGATAAAGTGATTTTTGCATAATTTCTGATTTTGCAAATTTACATTTAAGTCTTGAGAATTAATACTGATACATAACAGAAATGTTGATAATAACTGTAAGTTGCAAGCTAAGATGAAAAGACAAAAAAAAAATAATTAAAAGTTAATCAAGATCAAGAGAAATCCACTGTTTGAAAACTACAAAAATGAAAAGCTTAACTCGAGTTTATTTCGGAGAAACCGAAATCTTTTCAGACAATACCATTCTATTTCAAGGAGTTTTAAGCATACAGTGTCTATCACTTGCAGATATGCAAAATAAATCAGGTATTGCACATTTTGAAAAGTTCTGGTTCTCTTCCAAGGTAAGGGTATTCAAATGCCAAAGCCAGACAGGCACCGACACGTAAGTTTATTGCTGATCTAAAGCAGAGCTTACTGTAAAATTCACGTGAAGGAATTTAATCTAACGTGAATAGGGGAATTCATCAAATTTTCCTTATTCTAAGAGTAAGGTATTTAACTTCAATTTGGTTTTACACGTGGTTTAATAAGGCACAAAGACTATCTGTTCAAATTTTGTAATCACAAAAGACACCAGAAATTAAGTATTTTATCACTGATTTTGACTGCTTGTCCAGTGATATGCAATTGCTAATTTTAAAGGAAAAAACCTGACAAAGAGCAGGCTAAGCTGTGTTTGAGGAGCTTTTGCTCATAGGATTCAACGCACTACTCTGCCCGTTCTCCAGCAGCTTTCAAACTTGCTGTCCTGCTTCAAGACATCTGACAGAAGTGCACAAGCCTACAGTTACCACACCACGTTCTGTAACGGACCGACAGGAAGGAGAAGGAACGACGTGTCAAAATGGGTACAGAAGGAAAAGAATTACCTCATGATGGGAATGTGGTACGGGAATGGACTTAACCCCAGCACTAAACATGAAATGAATACTATGTCCAGAACACACCGAAATGGAACCAATTGAAACCAATGGAAGCCACCTGCTTCACATTGCTTATCCCTAATATTCTGTGATTCTGTGTGACATCTTAAGGCAACACCTGGAGTTTTTTGTTATTTTAACTAAACAATTGCACAAACTAAAATTGCAGGTATGCACTCTTTCACTAGTCACAAAGCTTCAAAAATCAACACAATATTGGAGAAATATTTTTAAATTAAAATATTCTGATCCAATTCTTTGCTATTCAAAAGTTTTGGAGGAAAAATTCCACAGAAGACCCCGTCCAGGGCTCACATACAAAATGTTCACAGTCAGCCTACAATTATGTTTGTTGAGCTCTAGCTACATTTCACAATAAAGCAAATGAAGGAGAAACCGCATATTAAAAGTGTTGTTCGAACCCAGATCAGGGCTTTAACTGCAGCAAAGAGACTTAGACGAGTGGGGAAAAAAAAAAATATCCTATTGATAGATAAAGGTGCCACGGTTTCCATAAAGAGAATAACATTTTTCACTGCCTGAGACAGTGAGGTGGTTCAAAATCCTCCAGCAGTAAATTCTACCAAGAGGTATCCTCAGACAAAGACAGGTTGGAGAGGAGAAGCAATCCAAAATACCATATATACTTAAATGCACGACCAATGACATTCAGAAGTCAATAGAAATATATATCCACAAAAGCACAGTTAGTACACAAGTGAAATTTGAAGAGTACAAATTGAAAAATAATAGAAGCTAGCTAGACAGCAGATCAGTTCAAGAGATCCTCTCCTTGCTTCAAGCAGACACTATGATTCAGGGAGAAATGCACAACAATTGGCTCTAAGTAATCCCCGCCAGTCCTAATCCTTATGTTGCCATGTGAAAGACCAAATTCACCCGAACAGAAAATTTAACAGCAGACTAATGCTATTTTTAAAGGAGAAGACAGTTGAGTGCTTTTCAATTAGGGAACATGGAGTACTTGTTAAGTCTTGTCAATGACATTTCAAAAGCCTTGGCTTTTGAATGAGCATTACCATATTTCATATAATCAGACTATTCAGTGAAGCAACATGGAATGAGTCAAAGATGCCCTTCATTTCATGTCCTTTATTAAGAGAAAATAATTATTATTACAAACACTTTTATTATTGTATTGTGGGAAATCTGTGTAAAATCCTCTGTGTAACATTGAAGAAATCAGAGAGGGATTCCCACAAAATGGCCTGGCAAGTTTACGTGTAACACTGCCATCTGGCGATTGCGCAATTAGATGGTTAAAGAATGAAGAGCTGGTCCCAGTTAACTGAGACACTTCAGTTTTTAAGACTAAGAGATGGCAGAGCCTCCCTCAGAAACCAGTGTGCCTATTTAAAGGTGGTTTTCTCCTCCAATATAATTTGTTCTCTGTTCCTGAAGACTCATATTTATTCATTCATTCTTTCTGTCCGTCACTGGGTACTTGATTTTTGGTGCAAGTTAAAGTATGCAACAAAAACTTCCTCATTCTGAGGGTGAGAATCACAGAAGAAACTTTCTTTGACACTATAACCCTGAAAACAGAACTATTCCTACATCTCTCTGTGGCAACTGAACTATTAAGTCACATGGAAGAAACGGTGCACATTAATGTAGATCTGTTGAAGAAACTGGTAAGAGAAAGTCACCCATGAATTCCATAGAAGCAGGAATCACTACTTTTCTCATGAGAGGGAGAAAAATGAAGTCTCTGTACTACTACAGAAAGAACAAAACCAAGTTGAACAGCAATTTCAATAAGAGACAGTTGCCAGTATTGACTTTTCCAGAAAATACTCAAGACCTTCTTAGNGTACAATTTTCTCAGTGTCACACAGGGTTAGCTTCTCTCCTCTAATTAAATTTTTAATTTGCCCTTGAAGTGTGTACTTTCAGAAATAAAAGTAAATGCTAACCTGGACTAATATGTGGCCCAAGTTGGAGAAACATGTGTCGTTTTCTTTTACGTTATTAATCTGCTTCATTAATTGCAGAAACATTTCAACAGCTCCTTTGTTGACCATTTCATTAAGGAGTACTGCATTTCCAGACAAGCATTTTATAGCTCCCATGCAATACAGGAGAGCTTCACTGTTTTTCTGTAGATCTTCAGTTCTCAGGACATCCAACAAACAATCTAAAAAAAAAAATCATTATTCAGACAATCTAATATTAACATTTATATTTGACACAGTTCAGTCATTAAAGAGATTAACAACTGGGGGAAAAAAAACTCAGATTGAACTCTTACATTTCTAATAAGTGGGGTAGAAAAATGGAGTATTTGGATAGAAACCAAGAAACAATTATTGATGAATAAGAGAACAGGCCTGGCTTTTGTTCTCCCAGACTTCAAGAACCAGCACCAGTAGTAAATTCATAGCAGTAATCATTGAAATTCTCAGTCAAGATTTGCAAAAGTGAGTGTGTGCCTGGAACCTGCGTGTGTACTAAACTTGAGATATTCTAAAGAGGTTTATTCCCACTGCTTCCTTAAAAATCAGATGTCTTAAAACATCTCAACTGAAGCACTAAAAAGCACAAGTGTCTAATTCAAATCTCACATTTGAAGTCTGTTCATAGCCTTTATACATCTACTTTTTATGTAGGTAAAGTTACTGTAAAGCTTTTGCTTTATGGTACCAGTGTCAGATATCTGAAATGCTAAAACTGACACTTGTTAGCACAAGCCCAGTGTGTGTATCTCAGACAAATTGAGACATTTTGTATTTGATGGGTCTATCTTCAACAAATAAGTAAACCCAACAAAATTTCTGAATTCTAGTAACTGATTGGAACTGGTATTTACTCCTGCTTCCTGTATGCCATTCACTTGAATAAAAACATTTTCCCATCTCATTAAACTTAAGAAATTTCTATAGTTATTTTCTGTCTCAACTCAAGTATATGGGTATACATGGATGAAGTACACAGACTAGGCTCCTAGCCAAACTTTGACCCTCATCAAGTGCCTAGCAGTCAGCTAAATCACTCGGGCTGCGGCAATGTGAAAGAACAGTTTCAGGTCCCTTCTTTGCTCAGTATCAAACAGGGTCTTGAATAGTAGTTGTCCATTCTGGGATGAACAGTTAATTTATTTCTTCTTTTGGAGGTGCTCCAGTGCACATGAATAGTTCACAGGGCCAGAGAACAAAAAAGAAATTGAACCTATAACCCAGTGACTGCAACAAGAATCTGGGTGATTATGATGATAAGC
>VZTM01014822.1:0-100290 GCA_013400555.1 Jacana jacana
GGTCAAAACCATGACAACTTCTAAGTAATTCTGGAGCAATCCACGCTTACTAGTGCAGGGCGTTGCTCTCCCCATAGCACAACTGCTCCTGAGCTACAATCATTCACTTACACCTCCAGAGAAGACTTGGTATGAACAAAAAATATTTAGACTTCAGAGTGTGAAAACTGAACAAACTTATTCTACATAGAAAAACACCTTTTTTTTTTAAAGGGAATTAGAAAAATTACCTTGACAAAACACCAGTGATGTTGCATATAGATGTTGAGGTGTAATGACTTAATACTCTCTACTTTTTCTGCAGTTCTAATAACACACTTGTATATTCAACCCTTTTCTACTCTTCCCTACAAACAGAAGAGGGAAAGAAATCTCTTCTGTGTATTTCTGGCTGACGCCGAAGGAACTCGTCAACCCACAGCAGGATGCAGTGAGATCCAAAATTGGGCTCTTTGTAGTTGAAAGGAAATTTTATAGCCAACTGGACTTCTGATGGAAACTTTATGATTTTTCTTTTCCAACAGATTAATTGAAGGAAAAGTTTAACTTGCTGTTTCATTCTGGTATCTACTGGCAACTGAAACTCGGTGATAACTGATATGTTTGCAATTTAGGAGTAAAAGCTTTTCTCCTTCAGGCATCGCACATTTGGTATTGATAATGCAGAGGGATCTGGCCTGAATTCCAGATTATCTAAGGATCCAAATTCATGATACTGATTATTTTTCAAATCTCATGTTTTCTATGACAAGCTGCAATTCACATTCCCTCATATTCCCTTGCATGTTTGAACCCTTAGAAAATAGCTGGTTTGTGTGTCAAAGGGTCTGATTCTCTAATCACAAGGACCAGAATTTTCTCCTTGGTATTTTATATTTATCATTCAAAATTATCATGTAATTCACAGCTTCTAAATGCTGAGGAATTATCACAGATGCCACAATATCAAATACCTTTCAGAGAACTCCCCAACACGCTCTGAATCAGCAACAAGGCCAGCAAAAGTTGCACACATGGTGGCCACCTCACATAACGGTCCCGGTCACGTCCTACTCAGCACCTAGAACAGATTTCCAAATGCACATAGGCAGCTACTAAACAGGCAAGCTCTGCCTTCCCAAAAGCATTGATTTCTCTACCACCAATCCATGAAATACAACAGTCCAAAACCACAATTGAGCAACCTGCATTCCCACCACTGAGCGAGTGCACCACTGCACTGCTAATGCCAATGTGTGACGCCATGCCCTGACATGGAGCATCACCATAGAAAGTGATCTGCAGACCAAGCAGCTGAAAATCATACTCCCAGATTATTCTTGTTCTGGGTAACACCACGTGGCTGTGGGCTACAGGGGGTAGTAAACACTATAGCCCAGGTCTCTCGCTGGCAGATGCTGCCAGTCAAAGTCCACTGTAGGGCAGGCAGGAGGCATCTTGGCACCCAAGGGTGGTGGGTGGGATCTTCCTTCTCCCCCCCTCCCACATTCAAGCAGCCCATGGTTAAGAGCTAGGACTCACAGGCAAACCTCTCCGCTGTCAGCAGGGACATCTGGCTGAGAGTATGACACAGGATTTCACACGCTGACGCACAGCAGCTTTGGAAGCAAAGTATCCAAACAAGTAAACTAACACATGATTACAGCTCTGAGCAAAGGAAAATAAATTGTCAGAAGTTGAAGAAAGTTTTGATTAATTTTCCCTTTGGCAAAAAAAGACTCATAGATAGCAGGACTCAGATTTCCCATACATGACACTCCACTTCCAAATGAGCACTGTGGGAAGAAAAAAAAGAATTTTTTTAGAGCTATATTTGGAGACACTGGATCATCCAAAGATTCAGAGAGACAACTCTGGAAGATGCCAGCGTGGTGGTTTATTCCTCATCCCACCATCTAATGCCACACCCAAGACACTCTGTGATTTGTCTAAGTACGGCAAGATGCTGCCCCTACTCAGCAGACTTCATTTCAAGTGGCCAGGTGTGTGTGTGTGGAGGGGTAACCCTGCCACCTCCTGCAAAGCAGAAATTACAAATCAAGTCCACTCACAGCAACGCTTAAAAAAATAAAATCACCCAGCAATCATTTAACTAAATATTTTAAAACAAATAATTTGAAAATATTACAGGTAATTCTCATGGAGACTGATATAATACTAGAGGAAAATAAATAAACATTTTAATTCCACTAAATGAAAGGAACACAGAACCCACACATATAAAAGAAAACCACAGAGTTTGCATTGGAAAGACAGCTTAAAACTCCCAAGCTTTAGCTCAAAACTTTTTTTTTTATTAAAGTATGAATGCACTTATGCTGGAGAATAGTTTACATATATTGCAAAGCAACAAGCATATTTTCAAAAGGTGTGGGCCCTCATCAATACGTCTCCATGCTCAGTCTACATGCTTTAACACTGGACTCACACACGCACTCTCACATACAAACATAGAGAGCCACAAAACACAGACCTATCTGCTTTCTTTTAAGGCTTCTGTAAGGTGCCCTTGTGCCCCTAACATTACCATAATTCTGAACAATATTGTATAAAGGAGCAGCTTTATTTGCAAACTGTTGATCTGCTCTAGGCCTTAAAAAATATCAAGTGAAACAAGTTTTTCCTTTTACTTGAGTTTTATTAAACATCTGCATTTAAGAAAGGTATGACTCTGCATATCTGTAACAAGGAAAGTTATGGGACTCTTAAACATGAGCTTCCCAAGCAGAACAGATGTTCAAACCTGACTCCTAAGGGACCGTTTCCTTTTATCTTTACAGTAGTGATGAGGCACTACCAGCTCCATCCCACCAGGGCCACTTGACCAGCAATGCAGCAACCAGTAACACGGAGTTGAGGCTACCATGTTCCTATCACTTCAGACCTGAGGTTGATGAGAAGTCACAAACACTGACAGACCCAAGTGTCCCTCAACTCTTACCAGTGGGCCTCCTCCTGCGGAGCACATCAGGGTTGGAAATGCACAGGTCATGGTGCTGGCTTGCTGTAACCCTAGCTATGGCAGAGTATTTTTGCCCACCCTTTTTTGGTATCCTGCAGTATACAGTCTGAAACTGCAACTACTGGTGTTGGGTGAAAGACATGGCAGCAGGTATATTAAGAAAATAGGTACAATGAATAAAATAAAAGCATATGATATAATGTGTACATACAAGCTGCTTCTTTTGTTCTTTTATCTGTGAAATGTGAATTAACTGCAGGATGTCAGGCCATTAGTCTAAAAGGCTATATATGGCTGTCTTAGCCTACGTATGGTCAAAGGATTTTTGTGATGCATCACAGAAAGATTCTTCTGGAACCACTGGGGATTTCCAGGTCTACTGGCTCTTGTGCATCAACATCAGCCTCTGGCTAGGGATGTCAGAGGAGCAACTAATAAAATTGCCTGACCAGTCTTATAAGACAAACAGGAATGACTCTACTTTATGGTATGCACCTGAACTACAGAGATGAGAGAGGGACAGTGATGGATGGGTGAGAAAGATGGGGCAGGGAGGTTTTTTCTTATTTTTACAACAGCAGCAGATTTCAATGTAATATAATTACTTTAATGATGTGTATCTGTAGGTATTAAATCGCTCCTTTGATTTAAATAGCTGGTCAGACAAGTGTTTGACAGTCCTTTCATTCCCCAATTCAATTGTTGCTTATTCATCTATCGGCTCTCATTCCCTAGGCCATTTCTGCCTTTGCTGAACTGTGAATAAGTTCAGTCAGCCATCGTCAGATTCAAATTCATGAGATACTTCTTCTGATGAGCTGTTCCTGTGGATCCGGCCATCACTTTTCATGCTGTGAAAAGTCTTCTTAAAGGCCTCCATCATGGCATGGGCCAGCTTCTTGGCCTCCAGCTTGCTCTCACACTCTACAGCATGGCAGTCCATCTGGTAGGACAAGTCATCGTTGATCTCCCGATAGACCCAAGCAAAGATGTTTGGGCTGACATTGTGGTCAGCAGTGCAGTAGGCTATACGTGCTACCTGAAAGGTATCCATGTGGACTGTCGCTTCGCCTTTGAGGTCCAGATGATGAAGCCAGACTTGGAAAGGTCGAATTTCCAGAAGGGCGTTAGCTGGGTAAATATCCTCCCTGGCGAGTGTGTGCTTCTTCCATAATTCAATGACTGGTTTCTCTGTGCAGCCTGACAAAAATTGCATCCCTGTTGTGGAAACCTTACCCAAATATGTAACCTGCAAAGAAGAGCAAAGATAGGTGAAACATAGAGAGTAGACTCTGGCATTGCTTTCTATCAGCCCAGGAACTTCTTTTTCTGGAAAATACAAGCACCCCGCTGCCCTGTAAACTCCCCGGTTTTCCCATCATCTTCAGTAAAAGAGTTTTCAAACTGCTTTCCAGATATTTACTTTTTCAGATTATGACTTCACCATTCAAATCCAGGTGTTAAAAATGTTCAGTCTCGGAGTTTCAAGGGACTTCTCTCTCTTCAGCTCCCCAGGAAAGCCCATGATGGTACCTCTAAGCTCATGTTAGCAAGCCTAAGTGCCAGTGGAGCAAGCCCCAGGTAGCTGTGATGTTAATCACTTCTTTTTTCCCCCCAGCTTTATTCAGATTGTTTACTGATATCATATCATTTCAAAGATTAATATTAGGGAGACTGAGACATTCTCAGTTTGATAACACAAGGCTGCAGGAGTCAGAAATGCTTTATCATGGCAGAGGATTTCAAACCGTTTGAAAGGGTTTTTTTCCATAATGATCCTGTTTTTCCACCACTTCTGCTCTTTCTACTTAATAAGCCAGAAATGGCTCAAAGCAGTTCAGAACTCTATCTTTGAGCAAGGCTGAGACACTTATTACACCAGTTTAAGAAAATATGCTGCTAAAAATATCTAGTAATAAATCTACATTAGTTTAATCACATCACCTCTGTGCTTTTGTGTCTAACTTTTGAGTAAATATCCTGTTATCCAATCTGTACAGGAAAGCAAGGTGTATTTTGTTCACCAAAAATAAAATTCATGAGGTGGTCCATAACAAAATTCTGTATTAAGCCCATGCAGAAACATTCTCTTAAATCTATGCAGCTGCTAAATGGGCTTTCTTCCAGTTACAGCTGAATGGAATATTATTTTATCTGGGGGGAGTTTTTTTCTCTGGAAAACACAGATCAATGCCACTTAAATACAATTATGCAGATTATTCCATATACTGTTGTTTTCAGAAAAGCATTTAAGAACAACTATATGAAAGCAAAATTGCTTCTAATTTGTCTCTTGTAGCAGTAACAGCTTAAGACAGAATCTTGTGCCTCTTGCTTGGTCTTACAACCACATGTACATTTTACTCACGGCATTTGGAGAAAAAAGTAATCACATGAATTTTCCAAACTAAATTCTTCAAAATTCTGTATTAAGCACATAGTATCAGCTATTTTTATTTTGTATATGCTTCAAGAAATGCAAAGAAAAAATATGTGATTTCCACATTTAAACACATTAAAAAAATCATACCCACAAGGAATACAGGATTTGTATTCCATGCAAACAAAATTTTCCACAAGAAAAATATTTAGCTGCAAGCTTCATAGGTTTTGTTAAACTCAGAAACCTAAATTAAGCCATAATTAAGGAAAAACCTTACAAAACATTATTGGAAGTCCATGTGGTTTAATCACGCCTGCCAAAAAAGCAATTTCATAGCACTGACATTTCAAAATGGGAAGTCTTCTTCTTTGCCTATAAATATTCATGCTTTGCACTGGGAGTATGTTATAAAGCTTTAATTTTTTTTTGGAACAGTGGGAAACACAACAACTAAAATAGTTAACAAGGCAAGATGTACCAGTGTTTCACTTTATTTTATTTTATTAGTGATGAGAACTGAGTTCCCTAAAGTCCTGTAGAATAACTTAAAAAGAAAACCTCACAGCTCATAGTGCCAACTAAACACGTACATACAGCACTTACAAGACCAAATAGGAATGTTCCTGCACTGTACTGGGGACTACTTCAACATACATCCATAGTCATATTGCCTTGAAAAGATTGTGACTCCTGTGCAAATCTGTACAAACAATATATTGTCTGTAGGTTCTCTCAGCATCGTTTCATACTCACAAGTCAGTTAACAAAAGACTAACGCACACTGTAAATTAACTGATTCAAAGCCCGTTGCAGCAACAGAAGTCCTTCACTGACTTCAAAGAGACTTGTACAAAGCCTTAAAACCCTGAGGAACAGAATTACTGTCTTGCTCATGCACTTTGTCACTGCCCAAACACGGTTTTAAATCCCCAGCCGCAAGGGAGATGCTGCTACCACTGCAAGACTTTGTGCCCCCAGCCACTGGTTGGAGAGGACCGGTATCACTTGGAGCATGCAGAAATAAGCCCCTCTAGTGCAACAGTCAATGCAGGGAACTGTTTCATTACAGTCTTGCCTGCAAGAGGAAGCTGTTGACCGTGTGTGAATTGCCCTGCTACAACGGCATGAGGAGTGGGGAAGGAAAGCAAAGGCAGCTACATCCCACTTAAGAAGTATTATTATGGGTCTTCCCAGGCAGTTAGCGCTGCTGAGCAAGACTGGAGCAGGTTGTCACAAGGGCATGTAAATTGAGTTTCAAGTTCTCTCTGTTCCTTCCCCACCACTAACTGCAACCCCCTGTTGGCCGTCAGTCCATGCCTAAGCGTGAAGTTACAAAAAATAATGTATTTCCTTACAAATAAAGTATCTGCATTTTATGAAGAAAAGCGCTGAATTACTCTGAAAGCAGCCAAGGCAAAAATAATAAGAAGGATGGGATGACAGCTTGTTTACCAAACTGGGACACAATGGTCTGATTTACTGTCCCAGTTCTGTCATAGCATAGCTCTGTAGGAATCTTTAAAAGTTCCTTCCTTTAACACCACTTTGTATCTCCATTATATAAATTTCATTTTCCTTTGAGGACACATTCATAACTATTTATAAGGTACTTAGGCACTACAACAAGAAGTTCAGGGGAGAGAGAGAATAAACAAAAACTCTAATGTAGAGTTTCTCCTGCACTATGTCTTTCACAGAAACGTCAACACCTACCAATGTTGTTATTTTTTGTTTCTTTTTAAACAAGTTATAATTTTTTCCTAGTTGAGATACAAGCATTTCACAAGAGTCACATTACTGAAGCTCTTAGTGAAGACAGATGCCTAACATTTCACCGCTTCATGGTCTCCTGCTAAATACAGAACAGGGATACAGGAGCTGGTGAGACACCTCAAATATTTGACTCAAAAAAGGCAGCATCCTGTTCAGAACAAAATTCCTTCATGATTAAATATCATTTGCACATTATACATTACATATGTCTGGAATTGGCCAATTTAAAGTAACTTTGATATAAACATTTGCATAATTGCAGGGACAATACCACTATGAAGTAAAACTGGCAAAAAATGGATTTATAGAGCACTTCTCCCTGAGCTCTCAGTTACAAGGTTATTCCACAAGTGATGCTCCCTGCATTTTGGCTCCTACCTCGTCACGTCTCACAGCACACTCACCTTTATTTAAATGCCCAGAACCACTGACCACACATATCATTCGAGTAAAGCTATTACAGTACAACCATCTTCCTGTCAGATTTCCAAGTTTGCCAACCAAAGATCAAAGAACAGATTATTCCTTCCATTATCAGATGGAGAAGAAAATTATTTTGAGGCAAGAATTGCCACTGGTGGTCTTTTCCTTTAAAATCAATGGTGTCTCACCAGTGTGAAGCCAGCAGGAACTATTAACAAATAAAAAAAATAAATAAAAATTTTTCATCTTTATTACTTGCAAGAACCACTTGTGAAGGCCACAAAAAGACATCATCACCATAATTACTATTATTGCATATGCAGACACACACTGAAGAAGTGCCTGAACAGCCTTTACTAACTAGAGGGCAATCACTGACAAGGGCTGGCAATAACACTGCTCAGGCTGAACGCTGCATCTGTGATAATACAGCTCTGCTCACCAGCCAAAGCTCACCAGGACTGAACAATGCTTTTCCTTCCTCTGAAACACTGGACAGAGGTCACTTGGCAGAAGTCATCAGTCCAGAAAGATGACTTCTTTCTGACAGCATGGCATGTCCTATAGCAAGCGTCATCCTATACAGACAGAGGCCAGTAGGCATGTTACCCCCCCCTCTATCCTCAGTGCAAGGCAAAGTAGCCAAAGGTTGGTTGTAGTTTGTAAATGATGATCAAACTGTTGCAGCCTCTGCTTGTTTTGAACACTGTATTTTAAGAGACAAGAAATGGAAAAGCCATCTAAATGCCACTACGTTAACCTCAAGCATTAAAGGCATTTCATATCATATCTTCTTCCAGGGCTAGGAATATATTTCTTTATGGCACTTTCAGTCCTTTGGTTTGTGTGTTCTATCTTTCCCATGGATTTCTGGAAGATAAAACTTGCAAAAACTTTTGGCTCATGTTAAAAACTATCCACATACTTTCCAGCTTTTCTATGGTAAACTGGCATTTTCCGTCTGATCCTTTGCTCCCTGGCAAGCTACTGTCACCCAATATGACATAAAATACATTTGTGGTTTCAGCACTTTTGTGCTTGCAAACATTCAAACCTTTAGCAAAAGCCAAGATGCTCTGAAGATCTCCTTATTTCACCCTAGAGACTTGCCAACACCAGTGTCAGTATAACAAAACTGTCCCCAACAGAAAAACGCTCTGCCTTTGCCCCTTTAGAAGACAGCTACAGCCATCTGATGTGTAGAGATGTCTTATGTCAAAGAACATGAAGATTAATCGATGTCATCTTTCTCGCACTGTCCTGGACATGCAAAAACATCTGAGTCTTCTGACGTTGTTTTCAACCCCTTCAAACGAGTAACATGTAGTGAAAATATCTTTTAAGAACTAGGCTCAAGAGCTTACCAACTTTGAAAAGACTGCTGTAACAGCTGCCATAGACATTTTCACTTCTAGGATAGCATGGTTTATCAGAAATAATAAAGGGGTGTTACTTTTCATACACAATTATTGTATTTATCATTGACCTCACATTGTTTACTCGCAGCCTATATGAGACAGGAACAGCTCAGCTCCTGCATGTGTCAATCCCCTACAGACCATAAATCGTTACTGCTCCTAACTCACAAGACTCAAACTGGACACCTGAAGTTAAGCTGGCCAAATTTCTTTCTTTCTCTCCGTTCACTATCCCTTGTCCTCAGACTATCATTGCTCCAAGCAAGCAGATCCAAGTTGTAAAGATCCGCAATTATTACATTACATGAGGATAGATACTCTCTCGGCACAGGAGTCTGTCACGAGAACACATGCACACAGGACTCTGTAACAGGTGCCTGTCTCTCATCAATGTGGTCTAATCTGGTCTACTTGCAAATTACTGTTTGATCCTAGAGAGTAAGATATTCCTTACTTAAAGGTGAAGCAAGCAGAGGTCATGAGCCATTTTCCTCCTGAAACTTGCAAGAATACTTAAGAGGTATGCAGAGGAGACTTGGAGAAAGGAACAGCCAAAAGCAGGGTTGGGAGGATGTGTGTGTTATGAATTGCCACTGGAACACAGACAAACATGCAGACACTCTCTGAGTTAGCAATACGAAAAGCACACACAGGACAAGAAAGACCAAGCTTCACCAGCCTCCATGTATGTATCATCAAGACCAGAACAAAGCAAGCTCAATCTGCATACCGTTACCAGGTCCAGAAAACACTATGAAAAGCTGCTGCTCAGAAAACCTACGCTCAGACCACCCTGTGCCCCAGCAACTGCAGCAGCCAACCACACCACTAAGCACTGGGATTGCTGAAACCCAAAGCTCTCTGAACACAGCCTGATATCCTCCAGTGACTCCAGAAGGCATCAGAAGCTTGCATTAGATATGGCACTGGTAGATCCCAAACATCACCCCACAATAAGAATAGAAGAAAATATAAGATTAAAAAGGCTTGTTTCCTCATTGTCACTGCCACCTGGAACACCTCCCCTTCATGCAGCATGTTAGTCTCCCGTTCCTGATCACAAAGCTTTGGAAAGATTCTCCAAGAGGAGCCCTGGGCAGCCTGGCAGGACCCACCAATACTCTGGCTGGTCCCATGGGGCCAAGGGACACAGTGCAGCATTTGGAAAGCTGACCAGGAGACAAGATGGCCAATGAGGAGCTTCATTGCAATGGCAGCATACACAAAGTCGTAAGTGCCTCCCATGCTGAGTAGCCAGGGAGGGTCAGGGCTCACTAGAGGGTGGCGCAGCACTGACACTGGAAGTTTTTATCCACAGCAAAGCTAGCGTATGAGCGGAACAGGCTTACAGCGGGCTCAATCAGTCACAACACATCTTTCATTTCAGTAAAAGCAAATTTAGCTGTAGAGTCACTTGCAATATCTGTAATTAACACCAACTCCTGGTGCAGAGGGAGCGCTCTGTGCCAGACAGAGTGCCTGTCTCGCCACCCCACCACAGCAGCTCAGCTCTCCTCAACCTTAGGCACAGTGACTGCCTCAGGATTTGGGATTTAGAGTCAAAAACTTCTTTTTGGCTCTGGAGGAAAAACAAAAATATCCCAGACATTCCACTGGATCACTGAGCAAATACCATGAACTGCATTCAAGCAACATTTGCTTAAGTAAGACCCAACAAACTAACTCAGTTAAGTAAAAAGGCTGCACAGTTTCCCTCTGCCTGTCACTGCTTCCTCACTCACACTGCCTGCCATCCAGCCAAAGCCTTTGCATGAAAAACACAAGGGTCTTTGTGGGAACCACAGGCCTCCTCAGCACACAGAAATACTAAGTAAATGCAGTAACATGACTTACAGAAATATGTGAAGAACTTTTATTTTGGAGATGAAATTCAGAGGGAGAACAGACTAGCTGGTCAACCATTTAATGGAAAATAACCATTGGTTCTGACGTCTGCCCTCTGATTTAGGAGGCAGGGAAGAAAAGATCAGCAGTTAATATCTGATTTATTCCAAGGAATCCAAGAGTAGCTCCAGAAAAAGCTCAAAGTGTCAGCACCTCTTCAGCAGTTAAGTCAACAGCCAATGTCTGACTCCTTTAGTGAGAACACAGCTGAGCCCAAGTCAATGCTAAAATTCCCCCCCAAAACCAAAAATAATAAGCCCAGGAAGAAAAGCATTTGACTCTTTACATCTTCAGAACTCCTTTAGAAAAACTACCACTTGGCAGCAGCTGCTCCTCCCCTCCCTCCCTGTCCCTGCAGCCACACTCGGAGCAGCCCTTCCCAGGTGCCTTTATTTTCCCATGTGTTTCTCAGCTGTGACCATGCAGCAGATCCTGCCTTATCTGAACCCCAGGCAGGGTTCACCACATGAGTAAGGTGTAAAGTGCTAGTGCAGGGCAGTCACTTTGGACATAACTCAATCCTCCGACTAAATCCCTTTAAAGGACACAAGAGCTCTGGTTATTTTTAACCCATCGTTATTCTTCCAGGTTTTACAGCCTCCATACTTCCAGGTAGCTGTAGCAGGTGAAGGAGTTGGAGCACTGTGAAAAGGCTTTTTCTTGAAAAATGGTCATCCCCAGAAAAAAGAAAAACATATGAGCAATTTCACTGCTGCTTCTGAGCTAGCACAGAAAAGCCCTTTAATAAAACCCCAGAGCTCTGCCAGACCTCCTGCTGATGGTGCTTCTGGAGGAGAGAAGATGACAAAAACCTCTGCAGAGTGCCCACAGGAGCAGAGACCTCCTTACCCCATGCAACCAGCCCCATCACTGACACCAACCCACACCGCCTTGAGGAGAGGAAGGAAAATAACATTGACATTTGGCAAGTTTAACATTTAGTAAATAAACGTACTACAAGAGAAAAAAAATTACCCTTGATGGCTTAATTTGTAAGCTCCGAGAGGAACAAAAGCAAACAAGAAAAAGCCCACTGGCTCCAGAGGCCAAGTAACCAGCGTGGGATAAATAAGGTGGCAAGCAGAGTTCTCCTTTGGAAACACAACCCTGAGAAATGCAACAGTCCAAGCTTTTCACCTTTATTTACATCGGGCTGCTGCTCAACAAGCCTCTTTATAAACTATCCTGGGTATTAAACTACTGTCCTCAGTTAGACTTAAGAGCACCTAACATATCCAGCAACCAGGAGTCTCTGCCTAATTGGTAAAACAATTACCCAAGGCCAAACACAACTTAAGCGAGAGCCAGTTCTGCTCCCTGCAACCTCCCGTTAGCAACAAAAGGATTGCCTCTTGCATTTCATTTTCCACTGGACAGGAAGTTCTTTTTGTGGTTTGGCTTGCGGGGATGAGTCTGAAACTAAATCGAGTGGAACTGGCAAACTGCAACTAACTTGCAGTCAGGGACACTTGGGTCCTGGTACGAGTGGAAGATTTATGCTGCACTATCTAAAACTCAAGAAATCAATTTAACTCTAGCAGTGATTTAAAAATTCTGTAGTGCAAGACATAACTGACTGAAAAAAATACTTCAATCATACAGAACCCCAGCAAGGCTGCTGGACACCCAACCATACAGGTTGATGATTCCTTTTATGCCCAAGTATTTTTTTCTTGTTGCTATTTAGATCACTTTCCTCCTTTATCGCCTTTCATTGCCTCACATAACTACCTTCCTCTGTGCCCAGTTATCACTGGGTTAAAATTAATTCTTGTATGAGCCAGTTCATTTCCTGCTGTCCTTCAGGAGTCTTCCCAGGGTAAGGAGGGATGTAGAGGCAGCCAGGGAAGTGAGAAGAAAACCCAACCCATACTGCAGTCACTAGTTGCAATTACTTGGAGTTTCCTTCACACAGAGTCCTTCCAAAACCTCTGCTACCTAAAAACCTTTGCTTTGAGAATGTCCATTCTGCCAGGAGAAAGTCACAGAAGTTTATATGATCATGATCTCCCTCCAAACAGATGTCTACTTTCACATCTATGTTCAAATTACATACAAGGTTTTTTCCCTATACATTCTTTATTTACCTGAGGTTGAAACCAAGCACGGAAGTTTGATTCAGCAACTCAGCATGTTTCCAAAAGCTTTTCAGTTCTGGTCTCCTCACAGCTGTTGTCTTGTAGCAAAGGGAAAGAGCCCACAGGCAGAGGAGGGGAGCGGGCTGTTTGCTTTTGCTTTGTTCCCCTTCCTTTCCAACCCACTGAAAGCTCACTTTGGCACCAGTCCTACAAAAACTTCTCCAATTTTACTTAATGGAGTATGCAAAGAGTGAGTACAGGAATAGCTATATAACTTGGGCCACCGTTTCCACCAAGACATACAAGATTTTTACATACTCTTCAAGACCTTGGACATTGAAGTACTCCCAGAAAGCCATGCAGAGTGCACATTTTGCAGGATTTTTTATGGCTAAGAGATCCGTCCACAAGGTTCCCTTCTTTGAGGATTCCCCTCAAGATCCTTGTATTTCCCCTTTAGTTCTTCCTTTTAAAAGAAGATGCCAAGTAATAAAACTGAACAAAGCCCATGTTACTAAGACATTCAGTTCTGGAGACCAAACATTTGAACTGCACTTGCTTCCTGGCATGACTTGACAACACCTGAAATTAAGAGCAAAAGGGAAAGGAGCCAGCTTCAGGGAGCGCTGAAGAGGACTGCACATTTGGATTGTATTTCAAGAGAAGTGTCAGACCTATATCACAGGAAGAACAGGAGAAAAATAATAACTAAACCATTCCAGTACTTCCCCCCCCCTTAGTGCCTTAAGACCAGTAACATTCAAAAAAAGAAAAAATTACCAAACAAGCCACAGACACATGAGACTTCTGGAAATGGCAGCACTTACTCCTTCTGCTCTCCTCCACACACTGCAAATGAAATGCATTCCCTGAAGAGAATGGTGGAACACAGAAATATCACCTCCCATATAAGTGTAACTATACTTGCATCTGCAAAGTCTCCTATTAAAATACTCAGTCATTAGGTTTACATCTCCTTCATGCATCACTATGTGAAATGAGTTCCATGATCTAGCAAAACCCCTAGAGATTTTTCTAGCTCTCACAAGTTATAGCATCTGCAGGAAAAGTCTTATTTGAAGGCTGGAGAAGAAGAAATACAGTGCTTATACTAGGATGGAGGCCTTACACCACTGCAATGAGAAACAGACTTTGCATATTTCAACTTAATAAAAAGTACTGAACGTGTTATTAGAAGAAAATATAGTTAAACAGGTCTTTATTTCTAAATGAGCCCTTAGATAAATATGCCTGGTTGCCGCGGCCAGGAGCAGTCGAGCCCGACGCAATCAATCAGGAAGCCATCAATCAGGAAGCACCCAGGAAGCACTCCTCTCAGGAAGCACTCACAGTCGGGAAGCACCCACACTCTGGGTTCTACAGTTTACAGTTCTACAGTTACAGGTCCTCATTCGCTAAGCACTACATTTCGGATAGGGAGAGGGGTATTGTCCACGAGCTTTCCACGCACTTTCCACAGGCTTAAGGTTGCCCCATGATTGGCTACAACATTTGTGTCATTTGCTGTTTCCCACACTTTGTTTCGCCTTCACTATACTTCGTTTCGCTTACTTCCACTTATTTGCATATGTGCCCTTTCAGTAACTCCCTCTTAAAGGGCCTGCTCTCAACACCTGGTTTATCATTTATGTTTGCGTTATCAGATTCTGGATCAAGGCCACAGCAACACAGGCTCTGCATAGACAGAAAGAATATAATGGTGCTGCCTCTAAGGTTTATGACACTATACTACAATTTAACCAAAATTTTCCCACTCAACAATGCAACAGTTCATTACCAGACTAAACAACAGATTTCAAAAGAACAAATCTGTCCCATAGCGTATAATGATGGAAGACATTGGTGCAATACAGTTTTTAATTAGTTCCATAGCCAGCATTCACAGCCCCTCCAATGTCCTGTTTTCACACTAGATTTAGTGCTTGTGTATGCCTTCAAGACAGTTACTTTCCATTTGGATAATGTCTTTCCAACCAGTACAGACAGATCTGAAAGCGAACCTTAGCCATTGGGAGCATCCAGTTGGGATGGGCATTCATGCAGGCTACCTGGAAGTTTCTCCAGGCAGCAAGAGGTCTTTTACAGTGACACAGAGGGAGTCTCCCTCCTTTTCTGACTAATTTAATCATACCATCACCTATGCCTCTCTCAAAAAAGCTGCATTGCCTCCATTCTCTTGGCATGTATTTCACCTCTAAGACATGGAGACTTCTATGGGACAGCCAAGGCGAAAGGAAAGACCAAGCCTTGGTTTGCAGAGCTTGGAAGGCAGCTCTCCAAAGTGGATGACTGTGTGGAGGAATGAAAGGGAGGAGGGCCAAAGGTTCTCTTCTTTGGTGACAGCTCTACTTATCACTACTGCAATTTACATTATCTATTACAGCATCTTGTCCACAGTAAAATTCAAATGGCTGCAGGTCAAACCCAATGACTCTTCATACCCATTGTACAGCAAACTCCTAGGAGCTCACTTCATATCCACAGTTCATCTCTCTGGTATTACAGAGGTCATGACTTTAACAAAGGGCAGAAAATTCATTTCCATAGTTTCCACTGGCGCTGAAGTTGACTGCAAAGACAATATCTACAGTGAAAAGCCCTGCTGTTGAGCTGTTTGACGAAGGACAAACTGATGCAAATTTTAGGAAATGAAGGAAAAAAGGAAACTACTTATGATGGAAATAAATAAACCCTTCACTGTTTTTCTTGTCATTTATTGTCTTCGTGCAACAATAAATACTTGCAGTTAAAAATATAATAATCAATAGCATTATAAAAACGACCCACTCTTGCACTTCTCAGCCAAGCAAAACCGCCATCTGGATTTAAAGAATTGCTCCAATTTATATTTGCAGAGGATTTCTGTATTTGTATGAATACTAAGAAAGAAAAGATACAGTAGCAAAACACAATGGTGGGATCAATACTGATTCAGAGCAACTGCTGAACCTAGAATATCACATTTGTCTACTCTGTGTAGCTTATGTTGCTTTTGGAGAAGCTAGGGATACAAATACAACAGGAGATCCATTCATTCATATTTTCTGTCTTCCTCTTCACAGTCTGGCAGTCACTGGGACTACACAGCCAAGCTGTAGGGAGTAGAGCGCCTATTGGGTGTTTTGCCACTGAAGATCAGACTGCAGTTGCCTGGTCTACGTGGGGATGGACGGTTCCATAAAGCAACACTAACTCTCTGAAATCGCTCCTCGGGGCAGGAGCAGGCCATCTCACCATGGAGAAGTTAACACATTGCTAACTATGACTGCAATATGTATCTGGTAAAAATCTCAGAAGGCTGATGATTGTTTTCTACATAAACAATTATTTGAACACTTTCCATTAAAAAAGTGATTCACAACTCTGTTACAAGTAAATACTTAGTCTTAGCCACTTATTATCATCCTACAGTTACAGTTTTCCATATAATCATTTCCATATAGTTATTAAAATTATTTAATAGAATGAGCAGATCTTTTTAAGAGCTTAATAGTTCTTGATCATATTGAGGTAAGAGTCCAACCAGTGGATAATAGTTTCTCCAGCACTTTCCATTATCAGACAGAAAGGGAAGAATAAAGAAGCAGGATCCAAACTGACAAAGCAACGGCCAAGACTGGAATAAACTGCCCACAGGGTAATGTTTCTCTTCCCCAGACAGCAGGAACCAAGTATTTCAAGGCATTTCAAGAAAGCCCATGGGTTTTAGAGTGCTCTCTCCCTTTGCTTTGAGATATTGACAGAAGGATTTTCAAAAGAGCGCAGACAGCAACACGTGTCGAGCATTTTAAGAAAAGCTGACCACTCTCAGTATCTAGAAACACAGAAATTTGGCAAGAGAATTCAGTGTGTGCATTAACAAACAAGGAATTACTTGTCTTTTAAAATTCTGTAGCTTTCCCCATCTAGGCTGAAGAGTCAAAACACTTCTGTTCTTAGGGAGCCTGATACAACCCTGGAATGAGACAAAGTTGTACTTTCACTCACAGGATTAGAGTCCTTGCTAAGTGTCTAACAAGTCTGTTTTCCTACCAAAGCTGTTATTATTTTGGTTAAATACTTTTAAACAGAAAATAGCATATATTTTAGGTTTAATTATGCATGAGCTTAAATAAGACAGCACAAGAGAGAGAAAACAGCATTTTGGGTAACGTAGAATTTACTTTTATGCTAAAATTAGCATAAAAGTAGATTTATTTTATGCTAAAAATGCAGATATTTACTGTAAAAGCACACACACATTTGTCCTCTGTCATCTATCTTTAGCCTTCCACTCTTTTCCTCTGCTGCCACCTCATCAAAACAATTTGGTATCTCTTGTTGGGCCAAATTGAAGCAGAAGACTCTTTAGTTACAGTGCAAACCCACAAATAGCATTATAATTTAAGCCATGTACACAAAAATCAAACCTGAACCTAGCTATTCCTGTGAGGAATCTTACTTAGACAAAAAAATCCAGCTACTACAAGGAACTCACAAAATAAAAAAAAAAGAAAAAAAAGAAAAAGAAAAAAAAATCCAACAACTACCACCCTTCTCAGTGTTTCTTAAGACAAGCAAGGGCAGCTGGCACCTGATATTTCTTTGGAGGATCATGTTTATCCTTTCTTTCCCAAGGAGAAACAGCTGAAAGAGGTGTCAGTCCCCACCTGAAAAACTAAGTACTGTGGTAGACAATATAGATTATAGTTTGTCTTCATGTTTTGTCATTAGCAAGGTAAGATTTTTATTTTCATTAAAAAACATACAAACAAAACAACTGCATCTCCCTTCTCACAAAAGCACCAAAGACAGATTATAAAAATCTTCGTATTTAAACAGCCACAGCAAGAACAAGGCAGTTGCTCCCATGGCAGCAAGATCACACAATCTGTACGAGTGAATTGGAGCACAGCCCTTCTGGGAATGAACTCGCCAGAAATGGCATTAATGCATCATATCTTAATGCCTGTCACAGCCTTAGGTTCTCTAAGATTCTAAATTGTTCAGCAATGTACAAAGACAGCTTCCTATCTGCACACATAAAGGGACACTATGCTGCTCTAACAGGATATGATATATACATATATGTACTACAAAATAATACCAGTGAATTATTTATAAGGCCTTCCTTCTCAAAGAAATGTTTAAAAAACTGTATCATTAAAATATGAACAGCAGCTTCCTACTTGTCCTTGTATACCCCAGCTCTAGAGTTCAGAAGAAGAAGTGATGAACAGTATTACAGAGGGAAGCTGCAGGGGCAATTTATGAGGTAGCAGTGTAATTAATGGAAATGGAAACTGGGCTCTAGCAGCCATGCTCAGAGTGCTACATTTGCAAAAAGAGATGCAGTTTTCCAGTGATTGCAGCGCTTGGGACACTGACTGTGTCATTCACAGCACGGTGTCATTAGGAGCAGTGTCTCCCAACAGCATGGGGGAGTGTGGCCTTTACTCCCACTCACTTTGCAGAGCTGGTGCTGGCTACATAAATACCCAAGAACCTGCAAATACAAAGGACAGGCATTCAAGAAGCAAGGTAACTTGACTACTTTCCTGCATTTGCCTTCTTTCTTGCTGCCATTTGCTCTGCTCCCTCCCTTCCCTCCCAGGAAAGTGCAATCCTGGTAATGGGCAACTGCCCCACAGCGTAGCTCAGACGATGAAAGTAGGTGTGAGCTGCATCTGCATGGGACAGAGCCCAGAAGCTATGAAAAACACAGCAAGCAGGAACTTTATATAGGGAAGACTGGAAATATGTGGAAGAGGGAAAGAGCCATGACATGACCCCGAGAAAACTCTTGCTGGATATGCAGCTGTTTCCAGGGCGGACTGCAAATCAGAGTACACCCTTCACAGGGAAGTGAGTGGATGACCCTGGATGATCCATAGCTTATAGCTACTCAAATGAAGTCAATCTGATTGTACACCACTGATTAGAATGAATACTGAAAGGTTTACCCAGACAGTTTTAATGTACAATATTGGTAAGAAATTTTATAAGGTGAACAGAAGAAATCCCTGGCGTGGTCACAGAAAGTGCATGACAGGGGTGGGTCATACCATAGAGGATACCAGCCAGAAAGGCTAATAAAAACACAGAAGCTGTTAGTTCCCAGTAGAACTGCCACCTGTGTTCTCCTGGAGGTGGTCCAAGAGGATGACAGTGCGATATCACATGCCAAAGTAAAATCTACTCTTCATTAAATAAGACTGCTGCACTTTGGAAAAAAACATAACCAGTATGATTAGGTTTAGCAAGCAAGAACTAGAGAGGAGGCAAAAATCACTTTGGCTACTACTTATAGATTGGGTTTGAACTTGTATTATAAGCAGTCTGTAAGAGATCAGAAAAACAAACAATTCTCTTTGATGTAGAGCACAAACTGCTTCAGAGTTTCTTTTTAAAAGGAAAATAGCCTTTTCCTTTTATGCTTTTGGCAGAGGAGACACAATGTTTCTTTCCAGTTTAGGAGAAGAATACATCACTTCCTTCTCACTTCGACAATAACACTTAAAACTCTTACACAATACAATGTTAAGGATAACCAAGATCTTTCATTTGAACTAACTAAATCGAGGATGCAATGGCAAGAACAGGTTTCATCTTGCTTGTGGTCTTCTCCAGTTCCAGCAACTAAGCTGCCACCTTCAGCGCTTACTATTTTAAAAAATGAAAATGAAGTAAACACACACACACACTGTAAAAGAACAGAACAGAAAATTGTATCCAACAGTGTCCTGCAAGCGTGGAAAAGGAGATAAAGCTCTTGACTTTGCCAGGCATCACAATCATCCTCTTAGGCCTCGAAAAATTCTGCAAGAGGCAACAAAACACTAACAACAAATCCTTCCATGTAGATGGATGAAGCCGCACACAGCAGCTTTCATAACATGTAAAAACCCTGACTGACTTACATGTACAGTTAACTCTCCTTGATCACTACATAACCTGTTAGGAATGCAAACTCTTGTAACCCAAGTTTCTTCTACTTCATATGCACTTCTCAGATGAACAAAGCAGTAGTCACACCCAAAGGACATTATCACATGCATAGCTGAAAAACCAAACACCACCTATTCTGAAGACCCATGGAACTCCTGGTTAAAAGCAGCTAGCACTCCTCTTTTCCAACAGATGTTACCAAGAAATAACTGAATTTATTATTATTTTTAATTATAAAGATAGAGTGGCATCCAACTCTTTATGAACAAAGCAACAGACAACGGGAACCCACCAAGGTCACAGAGCAAGAATGACCTTGGTGCTCTGTGTCAGCCCACGTGAATGTATCATGTGTTTTGGCAGGAGAGCACAGTGGTGCTCTTCCCTGCTCCCCTCAGAATGACTTCACGCAAAAGAGTAACAGCTGAAAGGAAAACATGATTTTGGCACTCTTGAACAAGAAAAGGCATAAAAGCTGCTCAGAGTACCTCAGCTAGAGAGAAAAGCAAGGACAAATCCGGGGGCCCTGGTAACACACAAGGGTAACTCCTGCTAGTGAACACCTCAGAAAGAAAGCAAACAGTCCTCTCCTAAGCAACAGCAGTAGTAATACTTTTCCAAAAACTTTATGAGTCTATGATATGGTCTTGTTTGATCTATCATAACCAAGATAAACTAGCCACTAAAGCAACTGGAAGAAACTGCAAAGCTCTGGCTCTGGTTTATGGCTTGAATACCAATTTGTCATATGGACATCTATCTGAAGTATTTCTTAGTGCCCCAAAGTTGTTTCTATCCATTGCCCAAGAGGAAGGTTGTTTTGACTTGGACCTGCTCTGCATTTGGTCACCAGTGCTAGTGAAGTGCAAGAAACAAATATCATTTTAACCTCTGGCACAGAGCACAGAAAGCAGAAACATGGCAGCCAGCACAGTCTCTTACACACTGATGTCTGTCATTTGAAACAATATGTTTTTTAATGATGAAGCCTTTTTGATGTCTATTCTTTCACCTCCTTCTTCAGCTGCATGGTTCATGGCCATTCACATTAAAGGACCTGGACTGAAATGCAAACCTGGAAAGCTCACAGAGACCTGGGGAAAACTAAAAAAGGCAAAAGGCTTCATAAACTGTGTTTTCAGTGTGGAAATATGTGACTAGATGCCTGAAACATCAGGTTTACGCATGGTGCAGTAGTACAACAATGTCATGTAGGGAAATGAGGGACTAGAACAGCGTCTCCCATAACAGATGGGAGCAAAGCCATGGTGCCATGTAGTGAATGAGAGACAGGAGCCAAGATAAACACAGTGCTTGTCCTTAATGTTACTGAGGCACCATTGTAACAGCTGTGTTGCACCAAAACAAAAACAACAAGGGATCAAAATCCATTCTGCTGGCTTATAAAGTCTTCTGGCATAACCAAGCCTATTAGGAAGGAAAGCTTATAGTCATTCAGAGATGACACACGTGCTTGGATGAGTTAGGTTAGTGCAGAGAAGCTGTTCTGCAAACCATGCGTGATCTTTCTAGGCTAACAGAGGAGGAAAAGGAAGGGAAAAGGACATTGTGTGCTATAATAGAGCAATCAACAACATCTGGAAATCAAAAGAGGTCAAAAGAAGTGCTTACCTTCACCATAGCATTGGTACAGTTGTAGCACTAGCATGACCTCCTTCCCAGCTCCCACTCATACCCCACAAAACATTTCGAACTACTGTGGGTTGGCCTGTTGGGGAGGATGGTGCAGGTGGGGAGCACTACCCAAGGCAGAGATGATGACAGCAAGGAGCCCAACCATGAAAACCCCACCCTCACTAGCACCCCACACTTACTGCCATCTTCACCCAAACTAGCCTGGAATAAGAGTAGCCCCATAACCACACCATCTCCTGGGTGGTGTGCAGGGTGCTCACCCAGACAGCCAGAGATGGGGTTCACATAGTCTTATCTCCCAGCACCAGCTGACAGAGCTTCTCAGTCACTGGCACATGGACTGGGGCACCACCTGCTCCTTCAGAGGTGTTTCTGGGGTCTGAGCACCTCTACCAGATCAGGGACAGGGAATCAGACCTTTTGTTTATTTTAAAAACAAAACCAACCCCCCCAAAAAACCCAAACAAATCCAGCGAGATTGAAGTATGTAACAGCTCAGCTTTTTATAGCTGACATATGCTAAATGCTAAAACATAAATGTATGCTAAAAAGTAAATGTATGTTTCTACTGTATAACTATCAGATATTACCAATGGAAACAAACCAACAAACAAGAGTCCACCAGGTTACATGCATGGCATAAAGGTTGCCAAATGTCTGAATTAACTTCCTGGATGCCTCTTTCAACTCTATAATCCCCACTGTAAATCAGGTTCCAGAACTGAAACTAAAGAAGAATCAGTCATACATTTTCCCATGACAGTACACCGCTACCTATAAGGAAAATACAGTGTTTTCCTTGTTTTTCAAAATAAAAATGAAGAATTACTTCCCATTTTAAGCCTTTAAAGGAGAAATTATTTCTGTTGCACTGCTGTTAAACTTGTTTCATAGTTCTACTACCATGAAAAAGGAACATCACACTTCCAAAATGGTTAAAATTATCGATCACTAAGGATGCAGCTTTATAATAATACTTATAATATTATACATTTGGCTAGTAATATTTCATTTTATCTCAATTAAGCAATAGCCTTCTTTGCAACTTGAAAACAAACCAGAAAGCATATAATGATTTTGTTCTTAAAGTGTTTGCATACTAATGCCTAGCATAATTAATGTCCCAAGAAGACAGCCTCCATGGGTACCCCATATACAGTACGCAGTCACTTGCGATATGAACTCATATAACTTGAAAATAATCAAAGATTCCTGAAAATATCAAGTCAACAGAAAACACAACTGGCATTTGCAGTCAAAAAATGCTGTAAGAAAGAATTCTGAAATGCCAAAACTTCAATCCAGGTCTAATACAACCTCCCATCATGGGAAGCTGGCATTTAAAAGATTGTTCAGAGAAAGCTGGATAAAAGTCTGTGCCCAGTGCAAAGCCATAGCCACACAGATGTCAGTGAAGCTGCAGTCATTTATCCCACCCAGCGCTGTGTGGTCACCACCAGACATGATGTGAAACAAGCAAGCGACCTGCAGTGGATGGGACCAACTTTTCCCTATTTTTTAAAGACAGTCATTAAACCTAACAATGCACTGTGACAGGCATGCTCCAGAGGGAATCGTAATTCTCAGCTGCAGAGATATCCCATCTTCATTAGAAATTGGAGCTCTATCCAGGGCATTTACTCAGAAATATTGCTAAAGTTCCTCTTCCAACAGCTGCCTTCACAGTTATATATGTCAAATAGTAGGCTGGATTTATCCATTAATTTCACAAAAGAGAATTAGATTGATGTCACGTAGTTGGAATAGTAATTATAATATGATCTAGAAACTGTTCATGGTAATAAAAGCAGTTATAAACAATTCTAGAGCCACAAAGTATGAGGGATGATTTTTTTATGACACTGAATAATGTTTTGAACATTGCATTGTGCAAATTACAGCACAGAGGACCATATTCAAGTTTAGGGTAACTCGAATGTGATTCACGCTAGTGGTTTGCTTGACCCATAATATCTTAATTTAAAAATATGGATACAGCCAGTTGTCCACAAGTGGTTTTGCCAAGAAGGTCAATTAAATGTTATGTTTTATTCATATTTTGCTTAATTAAAAAACAAATATTAGGCAAGCTCCTGGGAGGTTTTGGTCCTGTAAGCACAATGCAGTCTCAAAGCGTCAAAATAACTCTTGGAAGCAAATCAAAGCTGGATGAAAAATATAGCACTGCCTGAACAGCACTACGTTTCATCCAGCAATGGATGCAGGAGCTTGAACATTTGCCTCCAACACTCTTCGTAAAGGCACCTTCCAGCAAACAAATATTCTAGTTACCCAATCAAATACCATTTTTCAATGGTTATTTCTAAACTTTAATCCACCTTTGGCAACCACCTATTTTTTACAATTCCCCCCACTTTTTCAGGAGTAAAAATGATGGAAAGATGTCAGTTTATTTTTGTTGCTGCTTAACAGTTAATCAAATTTGGTATTTATGTTGTACTGAGATAATGAAATGTCAAGCTGGATATTACAAAACCATTTCTGAAAACAGGAATTTAACCTTCAGCAATTCAGTTTGATTCAATGGTGTCTACGCACTTGCAAATAATTGCATTTTAGATCCTTGCAACCTGATGGCAGAAATAGACCCTTCCCCTGTGAGATTGCTGGGTCTGGAGTGCCCCTCGGTGGTTGTAGCAGACGACTATGTAACACCAGTCAAGTGCACATACTATTAACATCTCCTAGAGTCTACAGCTTGGGATACAATACATTTGGAAACAATCATTCTGCAGCTGCTTGTATGACAACGTAACACAACAAGAAACATTTTTCTCCCTCATAAACTCAGGCCATGGGACTCTGGTGACAGTCAACACACCTTCAGTGTGAGGTTCTGAGAACCTCCAACTCTGAAAGCCAAATCTCTCACCTTGTGTGCAAAAAAAGCAGCTCCAGAGTCAGGCTGTAAGAAGCACGCGTTCTGAACACTGAGCAGAGAGAGGGACCTGTAACCCATCCTCACCAGTAGGTAACTTTGGATCTTGTAACACTGGAGAGTTTGCATTTATTTATTTTAACCTAAACAATCAATTTCTTCACATAAACTGATACATCTGTTTTAAACAGGGAAGGAATAAAAAATTAAGACAGAGTGTGCAAACTGCAGCTTGCAAAGATGGGAACACCTCATTATGGTACCACTTATACACTGCCATCACAGGAGAATAAATGACTATTTATTTGCTTGCAGTACTTGATAAGTCTAAGCCAGAGCTAAACTCTGATGGCATTACTCTGATGTGGCCAGTCTCAAGGGCAAAGCACTCCCTGTACCACCAGAAAACCTCTGCTTTCTCTTACTCAGCTGCCTCAGACACTGAGATGCAACAGGGATTTTTATGTTCCTACTTGCTTCTTCAAGCAGCAGCCACCAACAGCAGCACTCATGTTCAGGCACAACCCAGCATGCAGGTAGTAAAGGATGGAAAAAAATAGTTTATGCATGACCCACAGCTTTGGTCCTTCAGAGAATAAGAAAAATTTCAAGTAACCCTACAAAAATTTGATAACTTCCTTACAATTGCCTGAGTTAGCAGCACTGTTCCTTCTCCTCTTGGGTAGTACAATATATGGAAATGGAGAGCAGAAGTTAATACCTTGGACGAAGAATCTGCACTATAGAAACGAAATTTAACCTATCAAACAATGTCAACCATCCATTACTATTCATATTATTTCTATGATGTTTCCAAATTGCTGGTCAGCCTCCCAGAACAGTTTTACCTCTTGTTTTCTCTCAAGGATAAATGGCTCATAGTAACAGTTAACAAATCTAATCAGAGTGTGCTTTTATGATAAATATTACTATCTGAATAAATCTCAATCAGTTCAAATTAAGTGAATATTCAGCCTTCTTCAGTAACCCATCAATATCAGGTTAAAGAGATGAAAAAAACCTACCTTATTATAACTTGATATGAGACCATAAACAACTGTCAAATACAACACAAGACAGGAAAAGAAAATGAACTCTTAATTCAACAAGACATTAACTCATCTCGCATCAATCCACACCACTGGGCAAGACTCCTGTCCTGACATGACTAATATACAGGCATTGGTCTAAAGAAACAAGAAACTGCCTGTAAAGCCAGAACTTGCTGCCTGGGAGGCTTGCACCCACATGGGAAAACCTCAGAGGCCCTGGACCTACTGGAAGGCATGTTTACCTGCTGACTTCAGCTGCAGCCTGGGATGCTGGAAATAATTTACAGTGACACAAAGTAAGGTCACTATAACTGTGCTTGCACTGTGGCAGCACAAATGTTTTTGTTTTAAAAAAAGGAAGAAAGGAACAAGGTAAAGTCATCTGACAAAGCCCACAGACAAAGCTCACTGTTCCCTATGATTTCATCATACAAGAAGCAGCTCTGGAACATAGAAGGCTCTTTGTAGCACCATTTTCTTAAACCAGAAGGTTAGAAACAGTGATGGTGTGCTGAACCTATATCATCTTCCACAGAGGAGGTGCTGGCAGAGGCCTGAAAGATGCCAATATTTTCACTGAATCAGCTACAAAGCCATCATTTGGTTTTGTCCTCAAGGACATTAAAAGCAGTCTATTCCAAATACCTTTAAATCCATGTGTCCTAATAAAAAAACATGGTCCCACCGAGTGCACTGCTGCAAGGAGCTGCATCCTGTGTTATTCAGCACTTGAAACTAAAAACAGACATGATTTGCTGTGAGCAGGTGAGCTACATACATGAGATGCAACATGTGCCACAACCACACTTCAGGGAGGCTGAAGTCTGACCACTTTCATGCTTGAGGAGGGCAGTGGTAGGCTGGGACAAGCCCACAGAGCCCACTGCCATGGGGAGAGAATGTTGTGGGAAACTGGTAGAGTGCCTGACAAGAAGCAGCAAGCTGAGCTCACCAGCTCCTTATGCTTTTCATACAACTCCAGCAAAGTGCTTAAGCACAGGAATCTAGCACATGCTTTTGTATAATAGGAAACATTTACTTTTTTGAATTATTATAAACACAAGGCTCTTGAAAGAGCTTACTCTCCAACAGGATGCCTTCAATATTTATATTCTGCAGGCTGACATGCAGCAAGGAGTGTTTTATTGTTGAGCCTGCTCCAACCATACTGGATGGAGATCCTGCAGACAGCACAGGGCTGTACTGCGTCTGTCACATCAGGGGCCCAACTTTGGAAAACAGGCTGCCACAGACCAGCTTCTGCCATAACTGCCCCTCAAGTGCATTTGCAAATAAGCCAACTGTATTATTTCCTCCCAGGACACAGCTCAGCCACCATCTCAATTGCCTCTGAACAGTGCTGACCAGGGAACGGGAGGAAACTCTGCCCTCTTTCCCAACCAGCAGAAATGATTCACTGCAACAGATAGATCTTAAGGGTGTTTTGGTTGGGTTTGTTTGGTTTGGTTTGGTTGGGGGTTTTTTGTTGGGTTTTTTTTTTCCCCGGGAACTGAAAGTAGCTGTCAAAAGAAGCTGCAAGCTGCTAGTACAGCACTTCCTCCCCTCCAAAATCCAATTTGTATCTTGGTAAGTGAGAAACCCAAGATGAGTTAAATTGGGGAAGGAATGAAATAGGAACATTTGAGTCATTTCTGTGACAAGACTGAAGCATTTACTAATTGTGAAAGTGCACAATGCCCATTCACCAGCCTATTTTTTCAGCTTTCAGAGACAGAAGGAGACGTTTACCAAAAGCAAAGAAACATCTTGAAAATTCACAATAGGTGGTTCCTGTTCTGAGACACCTCCAGTTTATAATGTTTTTCCTTTATTTCTACTTAATGACTTAATGCATATCATGCAACTCTTTCTCCATTTCTAATGTCTGCTGCTGGTTTCCTCTAGAGAGATAGTACTTGGATGCCTGAGGGAAAGTCAGAGGGAAAGATAATTACAAAAAAAAATCACGGGATTCATAATTTTCTGAGGCTGCATTAAAACAGATAAAACTTCCATTGCCAAGATTAGCTCATAAAGTAAAATAAATGGGGAGATGGACAGATCTCTTTACATGGAATGATAGGATGAATCATTCCATCAGATATATATGCAGATATATATGAAATATCTTCTTTGAAATCAGCTTAATTCACAGACAGAAATCTAAGGTCTGAAATGAGCTTGCTCTGTGACTTGGCAGCTGGAAAATCCAACTGATTGTCAGAGAGAAGGTGCATCTTCTTTTGGGATAAAGCCAAGAACTGTAGGCAGAGAAAACAAAACCAGATGTTATCGTAGCGTAAAGACCCATCAGTTATTAACTAATTTCATGCATGATAACCTGTTAAACTAAAGCTGTAACTGCCACAAATTGGTCCTATCTCTGTTTCATCATTACAGGTTATTTGATTCACCTTGGATAAATATGAGCCATACTGCAAGTAGTAAACAAAGCTGCCATTGAGCCCAGCTCTTCACTTCCATACATCCTGTAAAGAACACAAAGCAATCCTAAACATTTTGGTATGGGCTGTTTTATATCATAGCAACTAATATAGTTGCCTCCTGCTAGCAAAACTTTAAGTAATAAATCTCTGTTTCCACAAATGTGTATTATCTCACTGCTGGCCAACAGCCCTGACAGCACAGGTAAGTGAAGATGTTTTATACAGTACATAAAATGGAAAATCAGAGATCTATGTGGAAATCAATAAAACCCACATGATTTCACAACTAGGCTTGCAAAGATTCCTCAGGGATTTCCTTGGAGAGTTATGGCTAAGAATTTAAAAACTGAGAATATTGTAAAACCAATACTAGGGCATTTTCCAAGTGGGCAGATGACTTAATTTAGATCATAATGTTGTTATGACTCAGTAAAACATACATTATAATTAAATAACAATAGGAACTCTTTTTGAAATTAGCCTGGCTCATGCTGTTTGACCAGCTCTGTGGGGTCAACTCTGTGTTCCCCCTGCCATGTGGAATGGGGCAGAGGGGAATTACCCAGGTGGAAACCTGCAGGAAAACTGGAAGGAAAGCTACATACCAGCAATTGCATACTGACAGAAACTCTGCAGACAGCCATGGAAAATGCTTTCCATGTTTTCTGTGCTCTTTGTGAGTCTGCACAAGTCCTCTAGCTCCTGCTGAGAGAAACAACTGTGCTCATCACATAATGCCTTGAGAAGGAATTGCACAGAAACAGGAGTATCTTCTGCCCTGGTCTCTGGCTGAAGCAGCAGACTGCCAGCCTGTTCACTTGCAGGCTTGATGAACCACTACAGGAAATGCATTGCAGAGGTGAGCCCCAGGCTTCCCCCCTCTTCTCCAGGGTGGCATAAAGCAGTGAGGTGCTGGGATGAGTTGGCAGGCAAGGACCACAGCCAAGACTATGTGCACAGCATTCCTGATGCTCTGTTCACACCTACTCCCTATGCAACATTAAAGGCAGGCTTGACATCAAAATCTGCTGAAATTAAGATTTTTCCTACACTCTACTACCTGCCAGCCAAAACGTAGCTTGGTTTAACAGTAGGTAACTACTTTCAACACCAACTGCAGCAGCTGCCTATACAGAGCATTGACTGCACAGGGGTAGATATGGACAGAAAAGAAAGTGTAGCTCTTCCTCCTCCAAGTACCAGTTGATGCTGCCCATCCCAAGCAGCCAGTTGAAGATCTACACGCCTTTGATGCTCTGCTCTTGCCGTGTAAAGCATAATTAAAGGATTCCCCAGCTAAGCAGAAAAGCAATTTATCCTTGCAGTTATAAGAATACCTCACAAATCTTCAACACGCCCTTCAAACAGCATTGGATTCAGACTGACAGAAAGAATAATTGACTCTATTCTGACAAAGATGGAAAATTCAGGGACACGTTAGATTGTGGTTAACAAGGCTGGGGCGCCCTCAGGAAAACCCTCATTCCTCTCTGGCACCAGGCACAAAACCATCAATGCTTTGCTGCTAAACAGCTGGGGATGAGCTCATTAAAATGTAGGTCTTTCATCGAGGATACCTATTTGATAAGCATCAGTCCCTAACGTAAATAACAGATTTCCATTTCAATTGATAAGTGTCATTTAGTGTACATCAAAAGGACTTCTACTGGTAGAAGGGATTAGAGAAAACCAGGAGCTGACTCAAGAACACTTTGAAGCTTTTCCCTGATTAATTTCTTCTCCCAAATCTCCATCATTTGCTTATTTCCATCTCTGTAAACAATACATTTTTATCCACCAGGTTTTACATATTCAGGTAATTTTGGTAAGATCTTTCCTTAGGTGGGGAACCCACACCTAGGGTTAAATAATGTTTTGCCAATTTTGTAATGACATTAAAAACCAAGGAAAACATTTGTGTTTGCCATGACTTTGATGTGAAATGCATTTAAATGAATAAGTTTAGGCTGAGCCTGGGGCAAAATTAAAAACCCCACATGGGACACAACCACATAGGAGAGCAGATTCAATGAGCTTTGAAGAAATCATTATAGCAATCCAAGCAAAAAGGAAAAAAAAAAAAAAAAAGGACAAAAAAAAGTCCACCACAAACCAAAAAACCAAACTCAAAACATTCTTAGCTGTAAGAATGGCCAAATTACAAAGACAACAGTGAAACATAATAGTCAAACTACGTAATCATGAAAGAATTTAGGATTTTTCCTTGAGGCCGCTGCAGCCCAGGCCTCTAGTGGGTCTGTGCACAGAATTTCTATTGTCTTCAGTACAAGACTTTTGTATGGAAGAATCACTAACTAAAGGATGACCTTAATGAGTGCAATCCTTTAGTCAAAAACAATTCATTATTTTATGTACTGGTTATAAAGTACAAGGACATTTTCATAACAAATTTGACACCAAATTAATTTGAGGGAGAGGGGGAAGGAGGGAGACCAAACAAATCCAGAGTAAATTTGGTAAGAGAAAACGGAAAGTGCTCCAAAAAAGTGGTTTCATGCCATTGAAACAGGTTTAAAATGTTTATATATGGATATACATGAGTACACAAATACACATGTACATGTTCTCAAAAAGTCTTCAAAATCAAGCATTAAAACAAATTTTCTCAACCATAAAAGTTGAAAAGGGTACCTAAAATTGTCACCAAAAGAGAAATTAATTTTTAGAAATACAAAGTAAAATGTAAATACATTTTTTTAAATTATTTCAAAATTTCTTCCAGAATTCAGCTCATCTGCTAAATACTCCCATTTCTAGTAATGTTTCTTTTTTTCCCTGAATGTGTTAGAAAGAACAACAAGAAAGAACAACTAGAAAGAACAAGAAAGCCTCGTGGCTGTATGCGGCAACACCTACTCTGATATCAGAAACCATATTCCCTTGCATTTTGAACTGCAACATTACAAAAAATAACTTGCCATACCTTTACTGCACCCTGCAGGACACATCGCCAGACCAACAGGCCCTCCTGCAGCGGTGCTGGCAGCAATAGCCAGTGTGGCTCAGTGCAGTTGTGTCTACTTGTCATCTGAGCAAGAGTGACCCAAAGAAGGAACCTGCACCCACCACTGCAAAGACCCCAGGAACAAGCATTAATCTCCTGCACCAAGGGTAAAGAGATTTAAGAGATTTACAGCATTCTTGTTATAGCAGTTTTGAATATGTGGACTTTTTTGATACATTCTGAGACTAAGAGAATGTTAAAATTAAGTATAAATTACTCTCAGTATTTTGTTTAGGAACTGCCCCTTAAATAAGGCAAAATTACAGTCAAACCAAACAGGGTTTATACCTTTGAATAACCCAACAGCATCACCCCAGTGATTTGCTTAATGCAACTTGAGGAAATGAAAAAAGAAAGGAGGGGAAGGAAAAAAAAAAAAGAAAAGGAGACCTCTAAATGTGGTTGCAGTTGGTTACCATGATCCAAAGTGCATGCCAAAGAAGAGAGAGAACTAACAACTCATGATTGCAACCTGCATTTCCCAGCAGCCAGAATCATGTGGAAATAGAAATAACACAGAACATCCGAAAAGAAGATATTCTGCAGGTTTTCATTACTTTATATTCACATAGCCTGCAAACATCACCTCTTCTAGGTATATGATGGCAATTTATCCCGCAAAACGGAAGTCCTCAGAAAGATGAAATGAAAGAAAAGGCCCAAGAATAGGCATGGCTGTTGCCCTGTCACATAGGGCAGCCACTTCTGCCCCTAGTTCTCCCCATGTCCATGGCACCATGGGCATGCTCCTATCCTTGGATATACAGAAGTAACATGGAGAAAGTAAGCACATATGCAACACAGACCCAGATATAAAAAAGAATTAGTCAAACTCACCATTTTTCTAAAAATAGACTCGCTACAAAAACAAATATCTTTTATTTTCAGCATTATTAAAACATATGCAGTGTAGGATAAAGCAAATTAGAATAAAATCATGGAAAGTGCAGGATGTAGAAATAGCAGTATAATTCTGTGCCAGATTTTGATTCAGTTACTGCCCTGGAATGACTCTAGGTTTACACCACTCTGTCAGACTACAATTTGCCAACATATACGTGAAATCCTCCTCCAAGTCAGTGCAAAGAAACCCTACGAAAAGCCTGAAGAACTCCAAGAATCTCTGTACAACAAGAAAGGGACAAAGGGGAGTCCAAGAACCCTAAGCAAAAATATTTTACTTCATCCAAGTATGCACACGTGGAAAAAGTGCCTCTGAAACAACTGCAGTTTGCAAAACATCAGCACACAGAAGTGCTGAAATTACCTCTCCACCCAAAAGCGAAGTGTTTGCAGCTGCTGCCGTAGCCTGTTCTGGTCGGTTGGAAAATCGCGTGCTGCACTCCCTCCTCCTCCTCCTCTCCTAAACCTGGAGAGGAGGAAAGACAGAGCCATGACCTTTCTCTTTGCTTTTGGCTCTTCAGAGCAGAGCTCACCAAATACAGTTTTTCTAAAAAACAAAGCTGAATGTCAAGAACCAAAAACTCCTAATCTTGACAACAACCAATTGCTTCCAGTCCACGGCACAGCTGACTGCCTCCTACTTATTAAAGCACCTCCATAGAGCAAGCTATATTTCAACCTGCATTTCTGCCCAGACAAGATTTTTTCCACAGAGCCCTGTTTTCCCCTAGGAGACTGTCCTGGAAGAGGTACCAAAAATCAAGTGGTTTAAAACTAGAGGTTTTCAGGACCACAAGATACGATCTAAAAACCTCCTGCCTCTGGCTCAAGAGTCTGTTTGGGTGCCAGCCTTAGCAACGGCAGGGTTCAGCAGAGGGCAGGGACAGACGTGTGGACAAACAGTTCAGCCCTCCTAGCTGGCACATACTGGGAAGAAATACCTCAAAGTTTTTAGTAAAGCACACAGCAGCAACAGTCCTCAGCCATGGTTCAAGGACAAGCAGCCTCAGCATCTCCAAGCTGTGTCACTACAGGATGCTCTCACCCCCTGGTAACAAAGGGCTGCATGGGGTTTCTAACCCTGAAAATGATGAGATGGAGAAGCTCCAAAGGACAGGGGCAAGTAAAACCTCAGATGGCCAGCAGCCATTTTAATCAAATAAGCAGTTTGTAAGAGTATGGGGGCAGCAAAAATTCAACATGTATGTCAGACATAAAGGGCATATTCTACTGAGCTCCAGCCCCTTCATGCCTTAGCCCAATCCATCCCACAAAAGCCAACTCAGAAAAAAAATGAAGCAATGTGACAGCATGGGTACCCTTGCTGACCATCCCTTGCTATTCTATTCATGAAAGCTATCTATAATTCAAGATACCCAGATGACAGCAAATCAAAAAACACAGCACAAGAGAAAGGACATTTACTCAAATAAGACAGATGTGTGGAACAACAGCAGTAACAAGAGGAGACTCTGCACAAGTACTCCAGGTTAACAGACCTCTCTTTGAACTCCTTTCTGCCCCTATTTCTATTTCTGTAACTCAGGAATACAAAATTATACTGAAGGAAATAGTCATCCTAAAATGATGATGTCCTGCCAGTTGTCACGTAGCCCTTCTCCTCCACGTGGGCACTCAAGAGCTTCCCTCTTTCTGTTTTGCATCATATCTAAAGCACATGCATGACAGGTTCATGTGGCAAAAAAAAATAACTTTTTTTGGCAAAGTCTCTTAACTTGCTTCTATAACATCCTGGATGTTTTACAGTTTCCCTTGTTCCTTCACCCTTCAGACCATTGTCAGCTCAGTTCTTTGCTGTGCCGCTTCAGCTAAAGCAGGGGAAAAAGACTGGAGGACAGGGGTCTGGGCTTTGGCTCCAGTTCACCCTTCCCAGAACAACAAGCCTGAAAACAGTTTTGGTCCTGCTGCACTACATCCTGTGGAGTTGATGCTGCATGAGTCCCAGAAGAACAGGCCTATTCTAGATCAGCATGGCAATTCAGTAGTAACGTGCATCATTAAAATCCCCTCATCTTTCCACTTACTCAGTAGAGATGTATCTACATGTACGATCCTCATCTGGGGTCTCATGTTAGGAAGTGTATTATTGTCTGAATGACTAGGAGCACAAAGGTGTTTTCCTCTGGATTACTTATTTTAAGAGTCCTGCTGCAACATACTCAAAACACTTGCAGCATTGACTGTGAAAGAGAATGAATAACACTGTGATGCCCCTGGTTCACAAGCCTTACAGAGAAACCAGTCCCTGAAGTCTACAGCCCATATCCATGAAGGATCTTCTTCTCTTGCCTAATTCCCACAGGCTTCTTGAAACTGCATTAGTGAACTCATACACTGGATGAAGAGCTACACCTGCATGTGCAAAGTAAAACCTTATTAAATCATTAGTCACACAGAGCCTTAGGCCAGGGCAGAATGACATAACTAAGTTATTTGTAGCTCTTTCATAATTGTACTCTGATTGTGACCCAAAGATGATGCTTTGGGTCAACGCTGGACAGCAGGTTTCTTCCATACACAACACAAGGGGCACCACCATGATGGACATAACCCCGCAAATGCACATGAGACGGGGCTCACTGTCTCATGTCCCACTCATGGGGGACATGTCCCCCGTCTCATGTCCCCCCCCCCACCATGTCCCACTCAAAGGGCTGAAAGTGTTCCCCCCGACCTGCCCATACTCAGCAGGGCCATGGGGGACAGTTGTGACAGTGACTGGAGCCAAAGCCACAAGGACTGTTTTTAAACATACTTGCTATTCATGGACAGTGTATCTTTACTTCTGTCATCTGTGTGTAATTATTGCCCCTTTCAAATTTGAAACTTGGTACATTTTATTTCAAGATGACTTTACAAGTCCTTCTATGTGATATTAATTTCAACAGCGCTCTAATATTGCACAACAGTCATATGATCCTGCGTGTGTGTTTTATGAGACAGACATGACACATGAAAATTAAAACCAGGTTCATCGTCTGGAATACAGAGAGGAACTGCAGAGGAAAAAAGAAAAAACAATGAGAGTGTACGCTCAGAGATCAGGGTGGAGGGAAAAGGGGAGGAAAAAACAGGATGAGGCATCAGAGTCATTTCATCCTGCCTAGACTGAAAACAGCTTTCATCAGTTTGAACAACAATTAATTTGCATAAATTTACTGCAGAATGCAATTGAACTGTGCTGCTGCATTTCAGGACTGGCACTGGAAATAAGGATTGCTCTGCCTATGGCCCATTTATCAATGATCTACAATATTCCATTCTGTGAGCAAAACTTTTTAAATGTCCTTGCACTTCAAAATTTTTTGTAGATACAACATCCAAGAAATACAGAGAATCAGGTCGCAAATGCATAGCATTTTATATTTGTTTTGTAACCTGTGATTTAAGCACTCGGTAAGAACCTGGAGGTATTTCCTACGGTTGACAGCGTCCTTCTAAATGTTCTGCTTTAGCATGGAAGATTTAGAGGTATTTCAAATAACTTGATCCCAATGCACCTCTCATTCAGACTCACCCTCTAGATTGCATGGCTGAACTATTTATAAGATCACCACAAGATGCAGTCATTTTGGTCTTGAATATATTTGTATAGCTATGTATGCATCATATATTATACAGGGAGCAGCACAGGCAGAGCTGGACACCTCCACCTGAGGAGTGGTGTGTAGAAGATGTAGTCTCTGAGCTTTTACAGAGGTCACAGCTGGAAAAATCACTTTTACTTTGTCTGGCCTGATGTTACTTGTTGAGACAAAGAGGCCCCCTCTCTTAGCCAAGTGTACTTCCTTGGGTAAAGAGTTATAAGATTGGGTAATTTTACAAAGTTAGGCGTAAATATAACAGCAGGTGTTATATTTACAGCTATGTGAGCACAAACAGAAAGAAAGACCTGAGGTAATCACATCTCATGCTTGAAGGATAAGACGATCCATAAGATGATCATCAGCTGAGATCAGGCACAAGTTACTTCATCCCACACCCTTTTAGACACTGAACAATCAGCCAGGTGCAGATGCTGTCTTCTTGTTTGCTTTTCAGTTTCTCCTTCTTCAAGGCATCTACTGCTGGAGGTCAAACGTGAAACAAGGCGACAATCCGGGTCCATTTGTTTTACTCCATATAAGCAGGGCGCAGGCGAGACACAAGTTTTTCAGCACATACAGGTAGTGGGGAGGCAAGCCTGGACTAGCCAAAATAGTTACACTTCTCCATGTATCTCAAGCATATACCACAGGATTACATGAAACTAAAACCATTCATCCAAAGATGTGAATGATGCTTTGCTTTTGCTGCCTCTCATTGGTAATATCCCTAGAGACACTTAGTAACATCCTTTCGGTAAACATGTGTTGCTGTTGTGTGGAGACAGGCTGCTTCTTACATGAGTTCACCTCCGTGGGGTTGTTTTGGAGCACATAATTTTAAATTAATACCATCACATCCATGTGCACTTTATGACAGTCTGACTTTAAAAATATTTTTAAACATAGATGCTGATTTTATGGGGAACTGAATGCCAAGAAGCTAGTAAGTATAAAAATACTAACAATAGAACAAAATCATTTCCTTATAGTGAGAAAAGCCATTGGAAACAAACTCCTAAAAAGTCATTTTTATAACTAACTTCTGTTCTACAGACTACCCAGGACATGCAATACACAGAACATCAAGTGGTCTCTGCCTGCGTGTGCAGTTACCCCAGCTGTGGTTGCAAGGGACTATTTCTGCCAATAAACAACCACTGCTGTGCTTGTTGGGCCTATTGGATGTGCAAATACCAAAAAATAAACAAGTACAACAAGAAGTATCTGATCACTGTGAATTTTCAAACTGTCTTTCTCTGCTTTGCAGTTTCTTTTCTTAATAGCTTTCATGAGCAATTTATCTTTGTTTCTTCTAGTATCTGTGTATCTAGAGAATGCCAAGGTCAGCATCTGCTTGACAAAGGTGAGCAATTTAATAGACAGAAAAGAGGAAAAAGGAAAAAAAAAAATAAAAAACCCCACAAGATTTGTAAAATGTAATAATACCCTTTAGCTAAATTTAACTGCTACCAATATCAAGGGTAGATTCATCATGACCTGCAAACCGGACTAAAAATTGTATCTAAAACTATGATTGAAAAAGCAGGTTCTAGAGAACAGAAGAGCAGAGAACTGACTCTGAACAGGAAATAATATAAGTAAATTGACTAAATTGAATCTACATTCATTGATAATGAAACTCACCACTAAGCAAGTATTCTTGCTTCATGCTCTCCACTGCTGCTAGTGCAGAATATCATAGAACAACACAGCCTGTTTTTTTCTCATCTCAGAAGAGCAATCAATCCCTAGTCAGTCTAAAGGAAATTACAGGAAAAAAAAAGGCAATAACCGATTTTCTTCATGGCACTCTGCGAAGAGAAACAAAAAGTGCCCCAAGATAGTATTATTTCTGTGGGCTTCAAAAGGAAAAAAAATGGAAAGTGATCCTTATAATGTCTGTAATTTACTTTCTTTGTTTTAAAAAACAAAATAAAATGGAAAACTATTTGTTTGAACCAATCTTTTGGAGATTTTGTTAAAAGACTATTCATAAGTGTGAAAATTAACATCTCGAACCAAGGCTACTTGTGTAAGACAAATCCATATTGTTCACAGTCCTGCAAAACTGCCTTGATCTGCTTTGAGGCAGGTCCCCATTTTTATCATCATGAAGGATGCTAAAACTATCACATAGTAAATTGGAAGTGGCTTTGTGTGTATACAACCATTTGTATATATATTTTACCCCCCAAGGAATACATGAAACCTGATTAAATACATGAAAAGCCTGCTTAGATTTAGACAAAAGTCAATACAACAGTGTCTAACATAACAAACAAACAAAAAAAAAGAGGGCTGGGGAAGGGCAATATCCATTTCTGTCATCCCTCCATCTTGAAATGAACAAGCTAAACCAATTTTGATTCACAGAAACTTTGGTAAAATTAAATAACCTTGATTCTCATCACAAAGATACCATGAGGATTTAGTCACGGTACCAATACCAGAATGTACTGCTTCATATCCAGCATAACCACTCTCCTCATTTTTCTGTATGGCCTCTACAAAATAATTCAGAGATGGACAGTACTATGTGGCCAGGGTCTGTACCCCTAATGCAAAATCTGAAATCTAAACTGAAGCTGTCCGCACTTACCAAGAAGTGGTCAGAACAGAAGATTTGTAGGGACACACTTATAATGATGTGAATTCTGAAGCTACTCTCATCCACCTCTCCTGCCTGAATCCATTCGGTGGGTGTGCAAGGCAATCAGGCACAGGGCATCGCAGGGATCAGGACAAGAGTGGCCAATCCTATCTAACCTTCTTTCATGTCTAGAAGGAGAAGAATGAAACACTGGATTAAGTCTATATGTATTCTGGATTAAATTGATATATATTATCTGTGAGGAATGATTGGCTTTTTGGGGGGTTTCTTTTTCTACTAAAGATCCCTGAATTTTACCCTTCTGCATAGCAGCCTGAGTCACAGCTTTTTTTTAGATGCTGAATAGGCATCTTAAATATCTTAGATACATGTTGATTATGCCAAATTGTTCCAGACATGAAAAAAACAGGGCCTGTACTATACAGCAATGGCCACAATAATTTATATGATCTGACATTCAGCAAAAGAAATACAAAACAGATTTCACTTGGTAGAATATGAACAATATGTCTCCTATATTACACAATATGTATGGGGGTTTATATGTAACACTCCTTTTGTGGTGGAGGAATTTAAAGCAGTGCTTTAAATTGCAGTGGTGGGATATCAGAGCAATGTTAGAAGTTTAGTGCAGTTGCTGTGGAGTTATACTGCCATAAAACGGAAAGGAATTTGCTTATGAATATACAGCACTCTATTAAAAACATCTTTTCATATCTGTATAATCAGGCAGCACTTTCACCACCATCAGACATGTGCACCCTAAAACATTTCATGTTATTCAGCTCATCAACTTTGGGAGAATCAATTGGAACAATAGCCCTGAGAAGTGAACCAACACACCAGCTTAACCAAACCTGAGGGTTAAACCAGGGGGCATCTCCAGCTCATTCACAGTGATGATCCTCATTTATACCGTCCGTCATACCTCCTGTCAGCTGGAAATAAAGACAGACTGTTCATATCTTGAAGCTACAGTCAGGCATGACTACAGGATAATTTGCCTGTATACTGCCTGATTTCAACAGGAGCATGAGATATTAGGGAACTAGGCAGTTTTTTCTATGAATTCCTTCATCCCTTTATAACTACCTTCTGGGGAAAATTAAATTAAATTAAATTAAATTAAATCTCCTAATCACTGTAGAATCTTATGGAAAAAGACCCTGTACCTTAGGGATGACTTTGCTGACAGCACCCTCAGAGCTACAGCCTGCAGTTTCCCACACATCCTCCCTACCCCACATGTGGTGGGGACAGACAACCCAAGCACCATGAGGTCGTAAAGCAGGGTACCGAGCGAGCTCTTATCTGAGGGTCAGATCATGCCACTGAGGAAACACTGAGTTAACTACATAGCTGCATATTTTAATTGCACTTTCTTGGTCTTTAAAGACTACTATGGAAAATTGACTGCAGACTGTTTAAAGTGGATGCAAACTTCAGAGAAAGTAGTGCAGGACATTTGCTCATTTCGCACACAGGGTCGAATTTGGCATGCCTGTGTTTTTACGTAGTCATGCTCTTAGAAGAAGAAAGCATTTATTCAGGAAAAAAAAATAGATTCCAGTCTCTCTTTTTTTCTTGAGAAGGTGGCAAAGTTCCTTTCATGTACTGGAAAATGTGGTTCCTTGTCTATGCAATTATCCAAGCACATCAACAACATACTTCAAGTAGAGAAGTCAATTAATGTACAAATTACTTAATCCTTTAAAGTTGTCTGTCATGTAATAAACAAACCTTATTTCTGTCCCATACACTGGAGGCATTACTGCATGAAGGATGTTGTAAAGCATTCCACATAACCATTGCCATAACTGTTATATTGTATTTTGGTTTACTTTGTGGGTGAAGGTAGCTATCTGTTGATGGTGAAGGAAGGTATCTGTCTTTTGTCTTGCAAAGACAGATAGGATGGGATGAAACTGGTTCACTGTGCAGCTATGGATTAGTCACTTAAACCTCCCTAATTTCCAGTCTGCCCATGTGTATACTGGTGCAGCTCTGCACAGGAGTGTAATGAGGATTAACTGAGTGACCCTGAAAGGCTTTGAGACATGCTCAGTAAAAATTATTTCTTCAAAAGTGCATATACATAAAGTGCTAATTGATGCAAGCTTGCTTTTCATCCTGGGCAGCAAAAACAGCTTCTTACCACATACATTTCCTTTAGTGCACACCAGTAGCATAGTTTTTTATTTCCAAATTGCTGAGGTTTGCCCTAAAACATAAAAAACCATTTGATTTTCAAACAATTAGCAGATTGATGCAGCAATATATTTCAGCAATTACCTTGATTAACCCTGCACAGGCAAGAACTGCAAATATTAAAACACCCTTCAAACTGAGAAATAAGCCCTATTTGCAGTGTACAGCTCTGAATTTGGAATTTAGTGTACAGCTTTGGCAATTTGAATCTTAGAGGGTCTGCAGCATCTTGTTCATTTCCTAGACAAACCTGACAATCGAGTTACAGTAGCCCTTGAAATAAAGCAGAAAGCTACTGTTCCTGGACGTACCTCGTGGCACAGCACCATCAAGTGAAGATATAGAAGTAATTTTTTTTTCTTCTGATTTTCCCTCTGTGCTGCAAATGACAGTGTTTTCTGGAGCCCCTCCCTCAGCTGCAGAAACTTGGATGTGCTCCACCTGCTTATGTTTGCTGATAGACGCCAGAGGAATCTTCACTTCATCTGTTTCACAGATGCTCAGACTCTTTTCTCAAGACACGTCATACAAAAATGTCTCCAAAATAATTAGCAGGATTTCAGTCAGCATGACTGTGATGGCTGCACGTAAGGTAAAGCTCAGACAGCTTCTAAGAAATTGCAGCTCTGGAATGAGTGTCTGGGACCTTAACAGCCCTCATTTAAATCTTCCTGCGTGACACATTTATAGTTTTCCATGTAGTCCAAAGGGCAAAGGGGTTGGTATGCAGAAAGCTGCTACAATGTGAGAAACATCATGCACTTCTATAACCTCTTACACTCATACTGACATGAAGGTAATTGCTTAACAGAAAGCAAACATGCAACCTAATTCAGAGGGGCAAAAAACTAAAGAAGGATCTCTGTAGTCATAATCGCTATGTCTCACTCCAAAATAAAATTCACCGCTTTATTGAGGAGCTAATTAATCTTATGAACTATATTGCAAAGTATTATTTTAATATTTAATTGAAAGATGTACCTTTGGCCGTTTGCCTTGCAGCACAAATGTCAAGGAGGGCTCTTGGCCATCACAAGCCTGCCCCTGCCTCACTGCTCCTCACCCATCAGCCTTGCCATACTGAGTCACACGGCAGAAGATGACAACCCAACTGCAAAATGAGGGCACACTAACAAATTTAAAGAGACAGCAAGAGTGCCTCATGATTGTTCACAAGGCTCGTGCTACAAAGCCCAGAGACTAAATTACCTAAACTTTTCTGGTTTCACAACAGACTTTCAGAGAGTCTTCTAGTGTCACACTGGAGGACTCTGAAGTCCTTTGTCTGAAGTTACAGGAATTTAATTCCCACTCAAACTCTTAATAAGGGTGTTTCAAATGGCTACGAATTACCAATGTCTGATTTCAGGCCTATGGCTGCACGCAAGCCTCCTTGAAAGGGCCAACAAAGGGGTTCTAAGGAAAGCATTGGCTTCTCTGGCCTTCCCTCTACCCAAAGACCACCCAGAGGGCTTTCTTTTGTTCCTTTTTTGGGGGGATAAGAAGGGTTTACTGCTGTTGACTTAAGTTATCAAGATGACAGAGGCTGCAGAAAAGCCACTGGTACTTGCACCACAGCCCTCAGGCACAAGCAGCTGCCCATTTCAAAGATGGAGAGACATTTTTGAGAACATATGGGAGCCTCAGGACTTGTTCCAGCCTGAGGAAACCTGTGTCAGGGCACAGAAGCCAGTGCGGGTCTTTGAGGTTGGGGACAATGCTGGACACATCCTCACCCTCCTCTATACCCCGATGGCAGGAGGGACCACCCATTCCTAACAGATGGGGCCACCCGAAGGTGGAGAACACAGAAACCATTGCTGCTCCACTCAACACAGCCAGCAGCCACCGAGAAACACAGAGCCCCACCACAGCTCCATTGCAGCCCTGGGGCAGACAGCAGCCAAGTGCCCCTTGTGCATGGAGGCAACAGGCTGTGCTGGGCAGCCCCATCCCTGGCAGGCAGGGGGAGTGTCCCAGGGATGCTCTCAGACTTCCCAGATCTGGGGTCTGTTTAATTCCTGTTCATTTATTTTCTTTTTTAAACACAGGCTCACTTGGCTGCATACAGAACCTGAAAAGTTGACACTTCAGCTGCTGAGCAGGACCAGGCCAGTGATATCCTACTGTATGTTTTCATCACAAGATTTTATTTAGTATGTTTCCCACCCGACACACACCCTTCAAAAAAAACCCCACCAACTGACCACATTTGCACCTTATCTAAACGTGCAGGGGAGCATTCAGTCATGTAACACACCACCATCAGAGAGGGACAGTGCAAAACCGTGCCTGGGGCAGTCGAGGCTTGGTGGAAGGTCATGTAGGCAAGTTCCTTGGGGGATGGAATCGCAAAATTGGCTAGGTTAGAAGAGATCTTTCAGATCATAGAGTCCAACAATCAACCTAACAGTGACAAAACCATTGCTAAACCACATCACTAAATCAAAGATCCTGCCCTGAGAGGCCGTGCAGCACCACCCAGTCCAGTAACACAAAGCAGCTGTTGGGGCATAGTTCAGGCCCCTCATACCTCATGGTGGCCCAACCAGGAGCAATGCCACATGACTCTGCACAGGGAAGCTGCTGTGGGACGGGACAGCCTGGACTTCAGGAGTTGCCAGTGCCCATGTGCCTGCATCCTACCTCAGATGAGCAGGGCAGAGCTGTCAAATGAGATGTGTCTTCCACCCCAACCAACACTCACCTGCCCACCCCATGCTAAATCCCTTCAGAGCACAGTTACAGCAATAGCTGTGTAATTGTCCCTGCTTTGGGACAATTTTCACCCTGGAGATGCACAGTGTCTGCATAAAAGTGATAACATGAAACAAAAAGCTATATGCAGAGATAAGGAAAGTCTTGCAGAACGCAAACCTTAGAGCACTGCATCAGTAAGTTGTTGGTATTTAAAGTCATTGAGTTTATCCTCAGCTTTTCTAAGGAAGTGCAGTAAGCTATTCCAAACTTAAATTATATACACAATATATTTATTAGATGGATATCTTATTTCACACTTGTGAATGCAGAGTCACACAATTTGTTTGCCCTTGACTGAAGGCCTTCGAATTCAACTCAAGGCAAAGCTCTGGGGTTTCTTTAAACCATTAGCAAGCTGTTTCATAAAAATAATTTCAAGAATTACTTAGTATTTTTAATACTTCAGCCTAATAACTAATGACAAACAGCACTGTTTCACATATGCTGTACTCAATTACTTTGATTCCATTAACAGACTGCTTTCAATCATCCAATCCCAAGCCACACGTCAAACTATAAGCCCAGATTCTCAGGTGATATAACATAGCATGGCAGTTGAGTCAAAGGAAGTACGCCAATTTATACCATAGAAAAGCCAACCCAAAACCTGCATCCCATTAACAGTGATTCCCATAGGGATTCTGGCCAGTGTGGTTACAAATAACTGATGAAGCTGAAGTGTATTATTGTGCTATTTGTAAGAATGAGTCAGACATTGAGCACAAGAGAACTACTCCCAGCCTACAGATAAATCACTCAACAAAGCAGCTTCCATAAAGAATTAGAACCAGTTTGTTTTCTGCCCATCCTGCTCCAGAGGATGCTCAGAAACAACTTCAATGACATTCTCAAAATAATCACAACACACATATTACCTTACCTTATTTTGTCTTTTCCTTATCACCTCTCCCAATTTAGTACTCAGCTATACCAATCTTTACAGATCCTTCTCTAATCTTGGAAACACTAATTTAAATCTGCTTATGACTTGAAGCTTGCTTTTCCCCACTCCTCTTTGCTCTCTGCTACTGAAAAGTAAATTGGGGGACAAATATGAAAACCACAGCACACACTGAAATAAAACAAGTCCTTGAGGATGAAAAAAAAAAATCCCATCAAATAACTACTCACTTTCATATCTTTCCCAGCAAACACTTCAATGAATCTTCAGTGAATTTTACAAAATACAGTTACAAAGACATTTTCAACTCACTTTTTCTTCCAAAATGCACTCATTTAAGTTAAAGTACTTTCTTTCTATTTCAAATGTTTGTGTATAGGCACTTATTAAATGTAAGGTTATCCATATCCCAAGTTTGTTATTATCAAGTGCAGGTCACTGCCATGCCATCTAAATCTTGAAAGCACTTTAATCAGAAGATCATGTCATTGTGCTCTTACAGGTGAAAAAATCCTGAAGAGCATAATGAATCTTTCAGCTGATTAACTCATGCTTTTTCCCCAGTGTGCTATTCTCCAGCAATCAGAAAGCAACTCTGATATCCACCAGGCAAATGAACATCAGCTCCCAGAAAAAGGATAGACCATACTCTCAGTGGGTATTAAACAATATTCTGTTCTATCACTTTTAACAGGACAATATCATTTCAACATTACTTTTTCATTCATCAATAAAACTTGATAAGCTTAGTTCCAAATTAAGCTTATGTGAAATTCAGTATGTTATTTCTGTGACAATTTGCATAATTTAATAAAATCTTGCTGTGAAGTGACTAAGGTGAACACCAGAGATTCTTGGATTAGTCATACAAGGGAAGTTCCTAATCTAGCAATACTTACTGATTTTCCAAATCAGACTGTAAATTTTAAGTAAGGAGACAGATCAATTTTAAAGGAGGCAAAATACAAGTGCACACTTCTGTTGCACTTGTTATTCTTATACACCCTAGAATCTCAGAGAAGAAAGCTTACTGAATTAATAAAGCCTGAAGTCAATTATTTTACAATAAAGGTAGTTGATCAGAATAGACAACATACATCAAGACTTAGAATGGCCCAGGAGAATTGCCTAAAGATGGCTATTGTTATGAAGTTTTAATTAACTATGCAAAAAATATTTTAATGAAACAAAACTAAATGTTATTAGTCACAGGCCCTGACACACAGCCCTAGGAATGGAAAAAATTCTTTCCTCTTCCAAGCTAATATATTTATACAATCACACTGCATTACAGACTATATTGCAACAGCATGAGAACAGGATTACTTCTGGGACAAGCAGAAACAGGTGCACACACAGGACATTCTTTTCTCTGATGACATAATATTCTCTCTGACTGCAACTTTAGTCTACATTGCAGCAGCCTGTGCATCTACAGACATGCTCAATGGTACCTCTTCTACAGAATGAATCTGTAGCATCCTGTTGCCAACATCATTTGCTTCAGTGGGAAGCTTTCAGCACACAGGATCAGCCCCAAAGTGAGAACTGGTGGCTTGGGGCATAGTACAGCTGTAAGCAGAGATTACAAATTCCTGAGAACGTTCATGTTGGCTCAGACTAGTGTGAGCAGTGGGTACCCAGTGCCAAATGCAAATTTTGCTGTATTCTAATGGAAATCAAAGAAACAATATCTATGGCTTCAGGGGAAGAGCCACACAGAATACCTTCACAGAATAAGCATGCACGTCTTTGCTGCAAAAAAAGCACGCCTAAAAAGATCTGCCAACACCTCACCCAGCACATTTCATGCTGCTGAGTGGGGAGGTGCTCACTGCAATAATACAAGGGAGCAACAGCCACAGAGCCAGAATGTCTTGGATTTTGTTATAGAATAACTTCACATGCTATGAAGGAAAGGTGCCTCCTCCTCCTCCTGAGAGCCAGCTCACAGCAGGGCCAGTATGCCCTAATTGCCATGGAGAAGCACCAGCTTCCCAGTGCTAGCCATCAACAAAAATCGCAGCTCCATCTTTATGCTGAAACAGCCACACCGAGATGGAAATGATGCTCAAGGACACACTAGAACAAAACAGTTGACACTGACTGCAGCATCTGCTGGGTGTAACCACCATAATAAATTTCAATCTCATGTTAATTTTCATATGTCAAAAGCTATTAGGTCTTAGATATCTGAACCTTAATTATTATGGAGGCAATTAGCTCCTATGACCAGAGGGCTTTGCCTGAACACAATGATGTGATGAACACAATATTTTCTATGGCATAAAAAATAAATATCTAACACATCTGTAGCTCTCTAGGACCTTACAGTTGTCACTGTGCTTCACATGGTGTCTTGGCTTCATGCCAGATTGCAAAAGTTAGAACTCATTATCATGCACAATATGGCATTATATATTTATGTAATCGAAGATTATCTCCTAAGGAATTCTGGAAATTTAGAATTTCAAAATTTCAATCTTTCCAGCTGTAGTGAGACTTAAATGGTTTTAAATATTTAAGTATTCTTTCAGAGAAAACTATTTTGGTATGCTATCTCCTACGAGGACAGTTATGATTAGCCAACAGCTCCAAGTACCCTGAAAAGTGGGATTTCTAGAACTGACTAACCCCCCCACTTTTGGGTTTTAAGATACAAAAGTATTCCATGAATTTTTATTCAAAGGATCCTTTTATTCAAAGGATTTCATAAATATAAATATTCATAATTCATAAATAATAAATTCATAATATTCATAATTTCATAAATATTTTTTGTACTTTTTTCAATGCATTACTACTTAATAGAAGTATGCATTTTAATTCTCAGCATCTTTCTTTGGTCTTCCCCCAGCATATTTTATGCACAGTACCGGCTTCCCCTGAGCTTTGGTGAACTGATCTGACCTACACAAACAGGGCTCCTGGCTGAGAACGGCAGCTGAACAGCAGGAGACAACAGAGCTGTTTTAGAAAGTGTCTGGGGATCTTCCTGGGTGAGAGATAATACAGAAGTACACATGATGAAGTACACATAGTGAAGAGCTACTGAACACACAAGCACACAGTGCCTGGCCTCCTTGGTCCTCACAAGTTTCCCAGTTGCTTTTACAAGCAAGAGTGAAATTCAGGAATGTCCGGTTCTCATTCTTAACCAATACACAGGGAGCATTTTTAATTCCTATATATTTGCAATCTACACATTGTTCTTTGAATGTCAATCACTGTCTCTTACATAACTAATTGAAATATAAACTGTTTAATGCCTTGCTTAACTTTAAGAGGTTTGATTTAGATTACTTCTCGTGATAAATACTATTTGCTAACAAATTAAGGGCTGATGACTTCCAACTCAAGCTTTTGTTGAATCAAAGACAGTTAATAACATCAAAGCTCTGAATCCAAAGGAAATGCTCAATTCCAGCCAAAAGGACTTCTGTTTATGTTAAAAACTCTTCTTCACAGGCTCCATATCATGCATTGTCACCCATTATTTTCACTGGGACTCACCACATCCACTACAAGGACAGAACTATGGCACCATGAAGAAATGTAAGGTACACAATGGTTGTGCAAGTGATACAATACAATACATACACCAAGGGGAGGAGTAAAGCACAATGTGCTAAGGGTGCTTGGACTTTTTATTTCCCTGCATTTTTCCAGGTTTTTTTTTATTGTTTAAAGGATATTTTCCACAGCCAACTGCCAAGGAAAATGGGCTTGAACACACATATATCCAAGCAACTGGCTTATCTGGTGCAACAGTTCTCCAATTTCTTCATGCAAGACAAAACAGTGCTGGGACTAGGTGACTTGACACACAAAGCCAGGGACCCTGGGCCTCGCTCCCAGGCGCAGCTGCAGAAACCCCCAGCACACTAATTATTGGGACCAGGGGGACCTCTCTTCACAGGGGACTGGTCTGGGCATCATCTGCACGGTCCACAATAATTGCGAGCTCCTACCTAGCCCGAGGAGTGGAAAACATAATCCTCAAGTCTTCCTGGGAGCATGCACACAGACACAACTATTTTCATTGCAAATCTCTTTATGAAGCCCAGCTCCCTCACTATTTTCCTCACATTATGCTCAGCCTTTAGGTCCCTCCCTTTTGAGGCAAATCTGAAGGGAACTACAGGGTGAAGGCCCTGCACCTAGGGCAGTTCAAGCCCTATGCTGGCCACCAACAACTCCCAGAAACCTTTCCATCCTCCCTGTCACCAGCACTCTCAAGGTGGCGGTTTTAAACTTTTTAGGCAACTCTTTAAAATAATTTGAGACAGATATTCTTAATGAAAATCCAAAACTAAACAGAAATAGAAAAAACTGTTTTCACTTAATTAACATACATATATTCAGAGCAAAGTTACTCCACTGTATGTAGAAGACAGCCATATACTTTCTCCTATAAAGGTCGTTAGAGCAGAAGCATGAAGCTGACTGAAATACATGGGCATTTTTAGATGGAACATAAGAACTTCCTGAATATCACAATGCGCTTTACTTGAACCATGACTTGAAAAATGTCACCGGTGCAAATGCTAAGGAAAAAACCCCAAAACCTAAAAACCAACATATCTGACATGACATAACTTGCACAGTCTCAGAATATAATAGTTTTACAATGTTGCTTTACCAGTAAGCAAACAAAATTATGCCAAAATACATCAAACAGAGCAGAAGGTCCTATTTAAAGCTGGCTCCGTTTAAGATTAATTCGATTGCTTTAGCCAATTTATATTCTCCACCCAAGATTCCTGGACTTCAGCAAATGAAGCATTAAAACACTTTAACAACATTCTCCACTTGCATCTAACCTTCATATTACCCTTCATATTTCTATTAGCTCCTCTGCACGCATTTAAAGCATAAATCCTCACTGACATAAATGGGCTTTCCATGCATGTAACAAAAAAAAAAAAAATCATATGCAAGAGAGATCCTCTCTGAAGCTGAAAGTTGGGAGCAGCCAGTGCCAAACACCATGCTGTGTCTGCTGCCTGAAGGCAGCTGCTGTCCTGTACAGCTACATCCCACCATGCTCCCAGTGGAGCCCATGGCAAAGCTCTCATTAACTTCATAAGTGCAGGACAGGAACTTACCATACAGTCATGTCTTGAGAAAGAAACGAGCACTTGTAACTTTCCATTTATAATATTAGAACCAGAATCAGCCAAATTCTCTAAGCACTCTAGGATACAGTCACATATAAGGCTTCTGTAAGCAGTTTACTCTTCCCTAACTTCAGTATTAAGCATTTCTTTTTTTCTTTTTCTATTCATTTCTGTAACACTACATCAAGAAAAAGTAAACAAAATGCTTCATCTTCACATAGCATCTGTTGGCGTGTTAGTTTATTTTGTGCATTTCACTTTTGAAAACACATCATTAAAGCTTCTGTCTCTCACCAATGAGTGCTATATCTAACTAAACTGAAGCTACCAATATTTGTCCCATGCAAAACTTCATATGCGTCCTTCTTGTTCATTTGATGAGGGGAGAAAGAAGCAGCAAAACAAGCCCTCAATTCACAGTGCAAAATATGTAATGCTTAAGGATAACAACAGAAAGCCTTTAATGAAGCAAGAAGAAAATAAGCTCGCTGCTTCACACTCACATTAAAAACAGTGGGAAACAGCAAGCTGGGGAGTGATGGTACAATTTTGCTTGTCTCACTTGTTTAACTTGTTTCTTTATTAATGTTAATGGCCATCTTACTATTACAGACTTAAAAGATGGTAATGAAGACCAGGCAGCTAGCTGGACTTGTATTTAGAGCTGGATAAGCCTCTACACAAAACAACCATTCCCGACCATGCTGTAGCTGCAAAGAGAATGTTTTAATTAAGCTTTATAAGGATAAAGTGAGGTGGTTTTAAGAATATATGCAGCTTCCAACCATCTACAGTTTCAGTAGCCAAAGTAGCAATAAATGTTCAAGAGGAGTAGGGTTTTTCAATTATCTATGGCAATTTAAGTATAACACTAGATTATTAAGTGCCCATACGCGTCATCTGGATTTCCCCATCTCAAAAAGTCTTGGGGCATATTCTCAAACCTTTTGAGCCAACAGGGCAGTACAAACAGAAACAAGCACCTTGGTCTCTGGGTATTGAAATGAGACACCAAGTTCTCTTTGTATTAATCTTGACTGATTCAATACCAAGACACACACAACCAGCCCACGCACAGTAACGGTGGGGCAGAGAGGAGACATTCATCTACTCTTCAGCTGGCCACAGCAAAAACTTGGGGCTTGGGGAGCAATGAAAGGGATGAGGTACAATGCTGGGGATGCCACTACCAAAACCACACTGTGGGCTGCATGAAGCCAAGGATGGTTCATCAATTTGGGCATTTTATGAACACTGACCAGGCCCAGGTGGGGAGAACACTGTCTCCTGAAAGCTAAAGCAATAATGTATTTTGCCACCACCATGGCTGAGCTGATTAGGATGGGACATGGATGACAGGTTGCAAGGGACAAATGTTTGGCAAAACAGCTTAGGGAAGTGTAATGAACAGCAGACTAAGTTCTAAACAGTTCAAGTTTCAGAAGTGCAATGACCAATAAAAGCAGCAACACAACAAGGGCAAGCAGAAATAGGGTATTTTGCAAGGAGGTGGTAAGAGACAGTCCTGCTAGAAGGGCTTTGCAATCAAAATTAATAAGGCAAGAAAACCAAAAATAGGCAGTAATATCCGAGCAGACATTATTCCTAAATGACACTCTTACACAAGAAATCAGGCCTAGCAGGGCAATTTTAAGACAATGTTTTATTTATTTAGTAAGCATCTCAATGAGATACATTGTATTTCTATGAATCATAATCAGATCACGATCAATATTACTCACTCTTCACCCTATAAACTTATTATGACTTCCCTTGCAGACTCACTCCCAGTGTCTGCTACACTGGTGCCAATGCTGTTGCTCAAAGAATGTCGAGAGAGTTTCACGTGCACGAGATTTCTTAGTAGGCCCCACCGCTGATGACACGCATTGTCTCCAATGATGAAAGTTACTTTTGGGAAAAGAAGAAAAATGGGAGAAAGATGGAGAGGCAAAATGGAAAATAAACAACCAACAACAACAAAAAGCAAACCAAAACAAACAAAAAAACCCAAACAAGCAAAAAAACCCCAACCTCTTGGCAGCAGCCAGCCAGGCCAGAAGAAGAGCAGCAACCAGGGCAACAAGTTGCCCTGTGAAAGGGCAGGGAGCTGCATCTGAGGGACAGGTTGCAGGAATGCAGAGCCAGCTCCTTGGCACAGCACAGGTTAGAGCCCCTCAAACACTGCCCCACTCCCCCAGAAGATACTTCAGGTCCAGTTCATGGATGTAAAAACATCAGGCATATCCCAGAGTCGAGCTCAGTGGGCACCTTCCAACACTACACTGCACCAGGGAGGTCCAGCTGTGGCCATGGCCCCTTTCTGCAACACAGGCCCCAAACAAACCCCGCCATAATCACAACCAAGCAGTAAGCTTATACAGGAACAGTTTTCTTTTTGCCTTGTGAGTGAAGCGATTCAGCTATTTGGGAAGACCTAGCTCCATTTATATTACTTCTTGGCTATTTTTAAAATCTCTATCGATATGTGCAAGATTTGATTTTAAAACTCCAGTACTACTGTAATACTATTTATACAAATTGCTAAAGCAGACTTTCATCAATCTTCAGCTAAGATAGACCATCACAGAAATTTCAACATCATACCTTCTACAATGCCTGAATTAATAAATATCACCAACTCAATCCAGTAAGACAGGCAAGAAACAAGTATCACGCCTACAAACACTGTATCATGAATGCACGTTTTCCCATTTCATAAAAGGATACTCTTAAGAATGTGATTATTTGCACCCTTTATGCTCCTCTCACGCCAGCCTCCCAGGCTGCTGAGATAAGCTTGTCCGCTGCTGGGAAAGGGAGGAATAAGATCGCCTGACCCAGGTGGATAAGAATGAGCTACCAATTATTCAGCGCTGACTTGACTTTGAAGAGACTTCCAATAGAAAGAAAAAAATTTAAACCTATGACACCACTTCAAAAATCTCAGGCAGCATTTTTAACCTCTGTCCTTTTGCATTACTGCTGCAGTGCCTGGGAATGCTACAGCAGAAAAGTGAGAGAGTTATTGAGGCAGTTCCCTTTGTGCCACCGCCATAGCTCAAAGGGACAGAAATCAAGAAACATTAGAATCAGTGTAAGCTGATTAGGACATTAAGGAAGAATAGAATACATAGAACTTAAAGTCTGTTAAAAGGCACATAGAAAGCATGCATTTTCTGGAGCACTTATTTTCTGGAGATACTCCAGATTTTCAGTTTCCATCTGGTGGTAGTTAGTGCTGTGATAGGGGAAGAGGAGATTTACAGCTGAAACACAAGAGTGCACAACATTTGACATGAAAGACCTATAAGCAGGATAGCCACAGTCTAATCAAATCCTTAGGATCTGAACAAGGACAGACACTTTTTTATGCATACAAATCTAAATCACACTCATGCCTATATACAGAAACATGCTCTGTTTAAATAAGAGCAAATTAGGAACCTGTGATTGAAAGTGTGGTCCAGCTAGGAAGAACAAAAGACTTATTCTCACTCTATTTTGTTCTTCCCCAGCACAGAGTGGTTTCTCTTAAGCTTAGACTTGCCATTTACAGGTATACAATAAACCGGATGGCTTTTTCATTCTTCAGAGCAGCTACTGACCACAACACCTAGTGCTCCAGCATTCACAAACATCTGTTTCGGGGAAGAGGCAAGATGCACATGGGTGCTCAACTGTGGCTGCCAGACTGATGACAACCCTCTGAACACTGTATCCCACTGTCCTGCCCCAGCAGTCTCAGCTGGAGGAGGACGAGAAGCTGTGGTTTCCCTCGAGCCAGGGTCCCACCAATTACCTAACATACACCATCACTCAAACAAAAGCAAACCCTCAGGGAAAAAAACAAAAAAGAGTCCCAGTGCTTTATTGTACCCAGAAATCCTGCACTGTTTTAGGCTGTTTGCTGAGTGGGGCTACGACAGGGGCTGACTCCCCATTTGCAAACAAGACTGGTAGGGAAAGGGGGCAAGAAAGAGCCCCTTGGAAACTACAGCCTCTGAGTCAACTTCTGTCTCAATGACCGACCAGCAGCACAAACTCTGTAACATGTACCTAAAGCTCTGTGCTGCAAATCAATGCAAATACCATCTATTTCTCCTGCTTGGTGAAATCATGCCCACAAGTTGTGAAAACAACAGCAGCGGAGCAGCCCGAGCAGGCAGGCAAGAACATGCAGTAACAGGAGAAACCAGGCTTAAGACTACTGTTCTAAGTAAAAAAATGTATTTTAGGAAACATAATGCCAACCAAGTTGCATCAGATTTGGAATTGGGTGGGAAAGAGAAGCTCTCTAAATTTGTTCAATTATTAACTTTCCAGATTTTTCTGGGGGTCTCCACAGATTACTTTCTCAGCTATTCTTAAAACCAGCCCATTCAATTGCAGAATAAAATTGAATCTCGGCAAGAGTTTTGCTTCTTCAGGATTCAGCAGCTAACGCCAAATGAAAGAGAAAAGAGAAGCCTGCCTTGTGAGGAAAGCACAAGGAAAAGAGCAATCGCATGAGAAAACCAATGCCCAGATCTCCAAACAGCAAAGCAATTGCATGTGTGAAGTTCCCATTATACGATGGTGGTAGCTGAAGCTTATGCTAAGACTGTGCAATAAAATTAGATAGCATCATTCTTCTGACAGAGACTCCAGCTATCTCATTAATGGGATTACATAGAAAAATTGGAGGGATTTCAGTCAAGGGGAATAAAACGATTAAGGATCAAAAGAGTGTGGCTCATGAAAGAGTAAAAACTAGACGCTGTGCTCTTGCCTTTCTGAAAAGCCCATGTCTCAGAATCAGAGGCTCAATGGTACGAGCGTCACCACAGCATCTCCCCCCTTGCATCTTGAATAACAATGACAGATCAGACCACACAGAGCAAAAACTCATATTATAAAATACTGGCTTTGTTATGGCAACACTATTATCGTATCACTCAGCAAGGAACTAATAATCAGAGGAGAAAGAAGAGACGAAGGCTAATTACTTATAAACAGCTGGAGGATAAAAGCCCCATAAGAGAAGAATAAATTTAGTCAGAAAAAAAAAAAAAAGAAGAAGAAATAGAAAGAGATTGTGACTAGAGAGAAACTGGGTGAAGTTAGAGCCTTTCAGTTAATGACTAGAGAGGATTTCTTAGCCAGAGGAACAACATATATGTGGAATCATCTTCCCAAGGGTACTGGAAGTCACAACTGCTGACTCAGCTGAAGATAGGATGGCCACCACCCCAAAAACACCACCACCATAAGATTCCAGAAGGGGGAAGGAGAGAAGGAGAAACATTGCAAGCAGAAGAGGAGCATTGTGGCAGCAGATGTTGCCTAGTCACCACTACTATGTTACATTGCATGAAAAATAAATTAATAAATAAAAGATTTCTAAATATAGAATGAGATTCTCTTCACTGAGGGGATATACATCTCTGCAATCCATCTTTTCCAGTTGAAAGACTGTAGGTTAAGTGAAAACGTTCATTTAAATTCTGCACACACTCACAGAGATAAACTGATTTCAGAAAGCTTTATTATGTCTGAACTCTCTCTCAGTAGGGGTGAAAGCCAGATACTTTGTGAACCATTTTTATGGTAGCCAACATTCTTTAAAAATTCATTAGATGTCAACATAAAGGACAAAAGACACCACTGTGGAAGAGCAGATGCTACGAGCTACCGTACAAAGCATATTAGGGTCATTTGCCCTCAGCACAGGGCAGCATTGCTTCAACATCCAGCAGTGGTCCTGTTTCTTGGCTTTTGTAACAGGCAAGAAGTCAAACAAAAATGATAATTCCCAAGAAGAAACTTTGCTGAGGAAGTGCCAGACCTGGAGGTGCCAAAGCAAAGCCCTTGACAGCATGCCCATAGCCTGTGCCATCCGCACAGAATGCCAAGAGAAGCAGGGAACACACCAGGAAGCAATTTCTTCCAACTCTATCTCAACTCACATCAGATCCTCCAACCAGGAAGAATGTGTGTGCACATGCGTGTCTATACACACAGGCATGGGATAGGCTTAGGACACTTAATTGCACTTTGGGCCTTATCACAGAATCACAGAATATCAGAGATTGGAAGGGACCTTGAAAGATCACCTAGTCCAATCCCCCTGCCGGAGCAGTATCCATTACTTGTAGCATCAGGCAATGGCTCTCATAGAGCAGTGGAGGCTGAAGCCCAGTTCTCTCCATTTTCACCAAGACCCTCGAGGGCTAGTGAATACTCCCAAAACTTGACAGCCTGGCTAGCCAAATGGGACTTGGCCACCAAGTCCTAACTGGCAGCACAAGCCAGACTGGTCCCCATCAGGGTCTGCAAGGTTACCCATGGCTCTGCAAGGTGAGGTGAGCTCTGCAACCAAGGAAAATGGCTCCAAAAAGAGATGCAAGCAGAGCAGATTTGTTTGCTATTTTTATATGGTTTCTTACCACAGAACACACTCGAAGCTCTTAAGCCATTAAACTTTGAAGAAGAGCTATTTCAGAAGCTGTGCTTTGATGAAACTGGGCAAATTCATCCTGTTGCTAAAGTGAATCAATCTCTGCTCCCTCTTTTTTTTTTTTTTTTTCTTTTTAAGAATAACCTCAAGTTTTAAGGTACAACCATGTTTCTGTAGGTATATACCTCTGTTGGAACAGATTGCTACATGTAAATACACAGCATTTGGTCCTTCTTCTCCCATCTCAGCACTAGCATTTAGAGAAAGAGTGATGGTGTTGATGAGTGATCTTCACTGCAGGCTGTTAGAAATTCTCCATTATCTGTATTGAGCTGTGCAGCTAAACCCTTTATTACTGAAGCCTAGAATGTCTGTCAGAAACATGCAGTGCCTTTTTTGATTTAAAAACATTATAGTTATAGTAGCAGTTAACAGGGTTTCCAGTACAACAACAGTAACCATGCTGGTAACTTTGGGCTCTTTAGAGTCCTCACATACATATAACACCTCTACAAGGGTCTTATTCCTTAAATTTATACTCCTGAGTACCTTGCATCCAGTGTGAGCCCGGGTCTTCATGAGGGGAGTTGTGGTGCACAGCTCAATGGCTTCTGGTTCATGGAAGATCACCGTCGGGAGAGGCTCTTTCCGAAGAGTTAGGACATTCAACTTGGTCTTTAACATGGTTTGAAAGTGCTAAACAGAGACACAGAGAGAGAGACAGAAAAGCAATTATCTCCCATTGTAATGGAGAAAAGTAAGAGTTAATAGTTGGATGTGTCTTCATGTTTCACTTGCTGTTCAGTGCCTTGGAAGTTTCCATGGGGACAGTTAACAAATTCTACAACTTAAAACTGAGTATCCGTTATTACCATTAGCAATGTGGAGACCGTTTTTAATTAAAAAAAGATATACACGCACAGAATGAGAGGATACATTAGAATCCATGTATATCCCCAAAAGGATCTAAATTCAACTTCTAATCACTCCCAGGCATATTACAAAACCATTCATAGATTAATGACAATATGAAGGGGAAGAACAGGGGATCAAAAACCATTCAAAAAACTATGGGTTCACCCATTCTTGTTTTCTTTTGTCTGTACTTAAATTTCATCCCATTTACCTTTGTAGATGTTACCCAGCTCAGGTGTTACATTCAGCTCAGCTCCCACTGAGCTGAACACCTCATCAGTTTGCCTTTAGCATGTAAATTTTAAATTCTCTTCCTTTGTAAGCAATAGTTCCTCTAGTCTCTAATGTAAACGCCACTGCTGGTACTAACCAACAGAAGCCATTCAAAACTTGTTTGCTGTAAAGGACAAGAAATAACTCCCCAGGCTTAGGTGAAGAACTATCCAAGTAGACAGTAATGTTGCTGAATGAAAAATTTCACATCAATTGCTTAGAGACAAGAAAGCCAATCCTGGAAAGATTTCCAAATCAATTTTGTGGAATCGGGGGAGTCAGAAGCATTTTTCAACATTTGCATGTTTCTTTGAACAGACCTTCATTTGAGGAACTGAACATTTTTCCTTGCTACTACATATCTAAGGGGGGAAATATGCAGATATGAAACAAATCAATATAGTATCCTCAGCTAGTAAAATACTGCAGCACTGTCTAAAGTAATGAGCATTTATTAAAGCTTCATAGCTTGATCCTTATAAATCAGTAATTATTACATGCGCGTGCAATGACTCCCCATTACTTTTATCAAAAACAAACCATTTGTTCTATGTTTTGATGGTGGATTCTTAACTTGTTTTGCAGTCACCCCTTTCCTCAGCCTCCCCTTCGCTTCTGCAAGGCAGACAAACATTATGGGATTTGGCTTGCAGAAAGATAGATGCTGAGTGATTTCCCAGAACTGCATAAGAAATCTCTATCAGAGCTAGAAAATCAGCTCAGGTCTTCGCTTTTCAGTCCTGTGCTTTAGGTGAGGAAAGTGACTTTTAAATATTTTGCAAGTGATGGATCAACTATATAGATAGCATACAGTTTTCATATGGATGTTTTTGCAGATTTGAGGATTCCATTGAAAATCCATGAGAACTTGTTGAAAAAAATTCCTACTTCATTTATAAATACTTTATTATTAGCTAACTAAAAGCCTGTTAATGCAATTCTTAAACACTTTAATCCTTAGTTCATCAGTGTTTAGGTCTAATAATTTTTATGATACTGGACCTACAACACCTAAACACTCTCATAAGCACATTCAACACATAATCACTAACAGTATGTGAAAATAGTATTTGTTTTCTACCTCAAATGTGAAGTTACAGCAATACTTCAGGGCCTCTGTGCTGTTTATGTAAGCATCCAAGTTTCCATCCCAGTGAAGAAATCTACTTCTATTATTTTTCATCTGGCTCATGTTACATGTTATCCCATTCACTCTTCCAAACACAGCTCCAGCAAAAAAGAATACTCCGTTTAAGATGATTTTACATTCAAGAATATTCTTTGACACATGTTTCTGAAGACAACAGAGCTCTTTGCCAGCCAGGATTACTTAACTCACTGAGAAAACCTATTTCATTTTACCTTTCAGTTGGGATCAACAGCCTTTTGTTTGGAGCTTCCTAGACTTCTCTGGGGAAGTTGTTAGCAAGGGCAAAACAGTAGATAACTGGTTGTGACAAGTGTAAAGCAAGCTCAAAGTCTGAGATCCTGAGTTTGAAGGAGCACTGCTGGTTACCAACCACAGCACTGGGCTTGCTGGTCCCACTAATTGCTGTCTACTGCAGTTGTAATTCTCTATCAGCTTGCCTTGCTTTATATATAGGCTCTAGATCTGCTAACTTACTGCTGAGGTTGTGTTTCTGGAGAAGAAAATACGCCGGAGCAGGATTGAGTGTAGAGGATGCTGGAGACCTGCCACATGCAGGTCCCAGTGTTTCACTGCCTGTGACCAGCCCCTTTTCACACACAGGGAAATGCTGCCTCCAAGGTCTTCTGCCGCTTTTTTGCGTGCAGGGGATGGTAGAGGAAGGCAGAAGTAGAAAACTTATCTAAATGTATTTTAACATGAAGTTGTGCTATTTTGCTGGTGGACCAATTTTGGATTAAACCAGAGATAATGGCTGTGAAATAACAGGTTGAAGATGACCCTATCCCAGCATTTTTCTTCTTCCCTGTATGCTGAAAGAGTTCTGTTTCTGTAGATCACCTATTTACAGAGGTTCTCAAATAAAGAACAGTGCTTCCATTAGATACTCAATAGATGAAAAAACTCTATTTAGCCACTCTGACTATTCAGCTTAGACTTTCAAAATGGTTGTTCTTCTCTGTTAGCACCACTATCAACTTTAGTGGGACTACTGACATAGTGAGCCAAATTTGACCAAAATGAGGAAAGCTATGACAACGATGTACATTTTTTTTTCATGTTTTAACAACCACATATACAGTCTTAAACAAAGACAAGACTACTCTCTGCCTTACAAAGGCAATTCAATACTTGTACGAGCAGCAAGTTGGAGTGGTTGGGTGCCAAAAACACTGGAGCACAATTGGCAGCAAAGAGATAATTAGTTGCCAGATAAGTGGAGAACGAATTGGGGGTGGACACAGAAATAGCCTTTTTCTTTGGACTACATGGCTAATGCAGACAACGCTGCGTTGCCTGCACACAGGTCATATGATGGCTGCCATAAGAAGATCAAGTCTCTGCCAGGAGACATCATGCAGTGAGCCCGCAAATAAGCAAGTTATTTAAACACATGCCTAACTTTCACTGTGTGAGCAGTCCCAGTAAAGCACACGTGGGTAGTCAATGGGATTATTCATGTGCTTTAAGCCAAGAACAGGATAAAGTGCTTCACTGAACCCATTTCTTAGTTTCCACTCCAAACTGGCATCTCCTGTGGAAACTGCTGGCAAAGGCTGACCTATAACAGTAGCCAGTGTATTTTTTGAGAAGAGGCATTGGCTCTTCACTGCTGTGAACCCAGAATATTTCTTTAAAGTGCTTTAAGTTCACAAAGTTCTTGAAAAGCATGACTTTGGCAAGTCACTGAATAAAGGTTCAGGGAACATTATACCATTCACCTTTCATGTGCCAGAATCACTAGGTTCATTTGGTTGTTCTTATACTTAAAATGAATATAACAGCAGCTCAAATCTGCACATCATTCATCCTTTATCTACTTAGATGTTGTTACTCATACAGACTTTGCGTTTAAAAGAAATGCAATGAGCAACTTAACAGTAAGAAATTGGCAGCAAGTTTTAAAATTCCTTGAGCAAACAGAACAGCTTAATTGCCAAAAGAATGGTCAGAGCTGTAACTGGCATTGTATTTTCCTACTTGCTGAACATGGAACCATTCAAAATAAAAGTAAAGCCTCTTGTAACATCAGAAAACTACCTCAATACAAAACCAGGGTTTCACTTATTCAAGGATTCAAGTTCCATCACTTTCTTTTGCTTAATTTACCAGTCTTGAGAGCATCCTTTCCCCCATAGAAGAAAGCTGAAGGGTATATTAAATGGTAGTCCAAACCCTTAGCAGGCCAAGACTGTCACTACAGAGGTACAATACATACTTTCCTTCTTGGTAACCTTTAGAGTGCTTCCTATTTCAATGAAATCTCTTTCATCACTAGCCCTTTTAGCTACAGGTTAACTGAACATAATAATCAAGATCTTCTAATATGCTTTCAACATATATTTTGTCATCAGCTCAACATTCACACATTAGCTCCAGAATAACTATTTCATTACATTCAACTTGCACATTTCGGGTGCTATGTAGTTAGTCCAAGCACAATTTCTGTTGCTGTTAAACCAAAATTAACAGCATTTTGGTTTAGTTTGTCAGCAAAAATATGGCGACTTCCACAACTCAGGCCAAATGTCTTGGAAAAAAAAAAATGGTGGCTCTCTACAATTAAACATGCCTTGGAGAAGAAAAGATTTGTAATAAGAATAATAATGCTTAGCATTTCTGTACAGCTCTTCATCTTCAGGTCCTAACTAAACAGTCACTGCTATGCACAATATTGAGTCAAGCCTGGGCTACTGCATCTTTTCATTCTCATGATGGAAATAAAACAAAGACTCAAATTCAATGAATCTAAGAAAGGTTTATACATTGGATGTGAGTATTTTTGAAAATGTGAAGAAAGAGGGGTCTGTAACTCACTGTAATCTGTAATCCAGCAACAGCGAATAAGCAGAATGAACACAGTTTACAGTCTAATTGGGTTGCAACATGGTGAACATAAATAAGAAAGTCTTCAGCACCTTAGTTATCAAGTCCCCATTATCTTTAAATGTCAGCATCACAACCAACACAACTGAAGAAACTGGCATCACATTCCAAATGACCTATATTTGGCCAAATTTTGCCAAAGACACACATTGAGTGCAAACCCTGAAATGATAGGATGTTAACTTATTCTAAAAAGTTCCAAACCTCTGAAAGAGGCTTTTTCCAGAATAAGAGGTAACCTTCTGTGCAGCTCATGCTACAGCACCTACAAAGGAATTTCCACATGAAATCCATATTAGGCCATGAGTGAAAGATCAGTGAAATTAAAAAATAACCTCTATAATTTACTACTTCAATACAAGTACTTCCTCCACCTTTCAAATCCATTTAGTTCTGGAATGAAATAAAAATTTTTCAACTGCATCCCAATGTCCATTTTCATCTACTCCCAGTGGAATTTGACTGTCAATGTATCCAGTCTCCCTTCTTACTCATGGTCAGAAGAGATGACAACACAGTGGTCCTTCAGCAATACAGTTACACCATCAGTGACATGAGCACAGCTGTGACCTAAGGACCACCCTATCCAAAGCCTCTGGCTTTTTGACCAGGAAAGAATTCTGATACATTAATACAAAATCTGTTCTATTTCAAGGTTTTGTTCTGTTTAAAGCAAGTGCTATCCACTGCAGATAAAAGTCACATCTGATGCACTTCTTGTTAAACAAATATTGCTAATACATTTTAAATGCTTTCCCCTCCCCACATTAAACTTTACTGTGCTGTATTTATTTATCCTTTACCAGCAGTTCATATAAACATTTTACTGAACACTAAAATAAAATTTCTACAGAGCGGATGGAAGCACTCATCAAAGTCAGAAATCATCCCATCAGCAGCCTGCTCTGTAACACAAAACTGACTGGCATGCACAATTCCAAGATCATGTCACGACTCTTTATACTCAAGCAGATCCAGCCTGAGTAATCTTCTTGAAACCAATCCAACTCCAGAAATCTGATTAAAAGCCTATCTCATCTAGCATGTCGAAAGCTGTATTTTGCCAGCCGATCAAATGAAACCCATTCAATCTCTTTCAGGTAACAGATGCTACTTAGGTGAAAAAGCAGATAACTATGTCTGAATGTACTTCCCTCAATGGCAAAGAAATGGCAAGGGGCACAAGGGCATGACAGACTTGCCTGCAGGTGCCCTGTAACACATTTTGGAGGCAGAGGAGCTTGGGCAGGCGCACAGCACAACTCAACATGCCTACACTGAGGGCATAGCACCCTCAAGGATCTTGGGGGCAAAGCATCTGGGAAACATTGTGCCACAAAAGAACACAAATACCTTCACCACCCCTCCATGTGCCACCCTGCATGGTTGCACATTAGAAACCGAACCAGAGCTTGACACTGCTTCCCCTCCTTCTGTCTCCTGTCTCCTACTAGAGAGTATAGAGGAGAGACAGAGGCAACAGGGAGCATTTGGCACAGAAAAAAGTAATTTGCGTTTACCAGGGTGAACTCAAATCTGTACAATAAGACACCAAGCAGAAAAGACAACATCCAACAAGCAAGGCCTGATGCTGGGGAAAGAAAAGCACCAGGAGAGGCAGCACCCAGCACACTGCAAGCAATGCTCCCTCCTGCTGCCCTCCTGGACTCCTCCTGCCATTACTGAGCCTAACAAGGAAGTGAAAGATAAAGCTGTGATAGAAAAAGCTATAATATACAGAAAAAATGGACAGATGAAGGGAAGGGGGATGCAAGAATGCAGATAGAAAAGCAGGACAAGGACACAGGGAACCTTTTTAGGATGGTATGCCCAGCTGTAGTGTATGGTACAGAGTAAAGCAAAATCAGTCGAGTATTAAAAAGCCTTTCATCAAAAATGCTACTGGATCTTTGCATGCAAGCACTGAGAGTTACTCCATCTCGCTTAAAATACCAGTTTCCTGGTATATTCTTCTTCCTACAGTGATAAGACATATGTCTAAAAAAACACACAACTATCAAGATTTCATAAACAAAACTCGCACTCCCTATCGATAGCCCTGATCACCCAGCTGCCCATGTGATGAGGCTCGCATTGCCTTGTTTTCTTACAAGTTTAAAGAATTTCTATTTCCTCACAATTTAATTCATGTGAAACGTTTTGTTCTCAGACCCTGTGTACTTTAAGTTTGCTCTGGCTGGATGCCCCCGTTCAGTTGCCAAGCTTATGCGATTCCAATCAGCAGGATCGCTGCCCAAACAAAACACAATCACAGATACAAACACCCTCCAAACTGCAGGGAACTTCACAGCCAGATGAGAATTTCATGACTGATCCTCTAACATCTCCCTACACTCAGCCAAACTAACCCCCCAACCCAAGTAAATCTGAATACACAGGATTTTCAGAGATTAAATTCCCAGTTTAGCTGTAATTGCTCCAAACCTGAAGTCCCACTATAGAGATCCACATCAGAGTAGTAAGGAGTCAAGATCATTCACTTTGATTTTAAGCTGACCTCTTAGCTGCTCTCCAACATATTTTTCCCTAACATGAGTTTCCAGTAGATGTATTATTTGGTATAGTTGGCCCAATATTAAAACAATGGAATCCTGCAGCATGAAGGCGGCTGTTGCTTTTTCAATTTGCTCTTGGAAGCTTTCCAATAATTTCTGTGTCAGAGGATGCTTTAAAAAGTTCTTTCTCCTCACTCTGTGCCTGGTAGAGCAAGCCCATCTCATACAATACCTGCCAGGCAGGCACTGCGCTCCCCAACACAGCCCTTTCAAAAGCAGGATTTCTCTCATGCGCTCTTCTTTATTTTTTGCAATAAATCAATAACTTGTTAAGCAGCTATGTAGTTCAGCAACCTCTCTCTTGTCTTTCTAAAACTGTTCGCTGAGACAAGGATACAGACTCGATGACATAGATGCCTCCTACAAGCAGAGAATTTGACCCAGTTATTTACTACAGGAAACAGTGTGCTTAATACTATGCAAAAACAAATAGTAGAATTTATTGCCAAAAATGCTTATGCCTTGTTTAAATACAAACCAAATGAACTTTTGGGATAAGTCTAACAAATTCTTGCATTTAGAGCTGCAAGATAATGAGAATCCACTCCTTTCTCTAAAGCTGTACATTTTATCACTGACTCCTTTGATGCTAATTTACAGCACTGCCTTTTCCAGGTCAGAAACACCCCCAGGATTAAGGCCTGGCATTCCTGAGGGTCTGCGAGAGGGGGTACCCCTACTTCCCGTAGACACAAGCCATCTCCAAGCAAACAGACCTGTTTCTTCAGCAAGTCAGCCTTTTTGCAAAGTATCCATCAAGGGTGCATCTGCCCAAGCCTTGCAGAGGGCAAAGAAAGCAGCCTAGTGGCTTTAGCCTTCCCTCTCTCCACACTTGTCCCTGAGCACCATTGGTACATGCGCCAGAGAATCCCCAAGGGAACCATGTCTGGCCAGCACTTGTGTCCCAGCACATGCACCTTCCAAGGAGACCTCCCCAGCCCCAGTGACATTCACTGGCATTTCATCTGCTGAAATATTACCCCCTTCAGGCCTCCACCAGCAAATTATTTATCATGGGAGAACTCTGATAGGATTTATAGCTATACAAACCTTTAAGCAGATGATGTAGAATATAGACAAATTTTGGGTCCTATGGCAGTGCAAATGCATAAACCCTGTTCTCAGGGGGACTTCACGCAGTACATTTTCCCACTTCTTAAAGTCATGAATAAGAGCAGCACACCAGAGAGCCTACATGAGGAATAAGGGAATCTACAGAAAGTGATTAAAAATACTGTTCTACAAAGTGTCTCAATAATTCAGCAAAGCTTGAGAGTTGGATAATTAACAGGATTTGCACCAAGAAACCTTTACATCCTTTACAGAAGAAAATCAAACCAACTCATTTACATTCCTGTTTGTCCTGCAACAACCTGTTTGGTTAAACTGAATCAAAACAGCCAGATGCAAATTGATTGTGCTTTTCCAGTGCAATGAGTCAAGTGAAGCAGCTGAGGGCGGTGCTCCCCTCGCTGGGGTGAACCTGTGCCACCCCTGGACACGATAGCCCTCTCATATCCATATCCAGGTATAATGGTTGAATCTGCATGGTGCTTTCAAGGTTTTTCAAAATAAATTAATCTTTTCTGATGCTTCCATTTTTGTAAGTTTCAAAGGACAAGTCCTTAACGCTTAACAAGAAGAGAGATTAAGCTACTAACCTCTCACAGTTTAAGCACCCTAACCCAGAAATATTCAGAAACTCCAGCTTCTCTCTAAAACCTCTTTCTCCTTCTTTACTTGTCAAAGTTTGGATAATTTTGCAGAAGCCTAACTAATCCCTCAGCTGAGCATTAAGTTTCAAAATGCTAGTGATTGTACACATACTACAATTCTTAGAACAAAACAACAACAAAAAAGGCAAATCCCTCCAGAACAGAAATAAAATATGCATCAGGAGATTCAACCAGACGCCCTTATCCCCACAAGCCATGGTTAATATACTATCTGCCAGTACATATGGGACCAATTAAAAAGAGCTATCTGCTCACACAGGCACTGCAGCGTCACTCTGGAGGAATCCACAATTGATTAAACAAACTCAAGTAATTCCATTCTGGAAACACGTGCTCATTCATACTCAAATCCCAGTCCTTAGGAATTCCCCGTGCCATTATAAATAAATAAATAAATAGATAGATAAAAAATCCCTGCTTCCACAGAAATCTGTGGCAAAACAAATCTGAAGTTCAAGAGGAACAGAACTAGCCCCCATCTTCACTGCTGCTTTACATGTACTATTGCATACACCTACATGAAGAATTATTACTACTTTTTAGAGTAGTAACTTAATTGTTATTTCAGTTTCATAATTCAACATCAACAAGGAAATGAAGACCACTGAATGATGGAAATATTACATTGTTTAACTAAAGAAAACAGAACAGCTCAAAACTATCCAAAATTCCCTTCCAGGAAGGCCAACAGAACCGGAATACTTCAGGGCTGCACAAGGATGATCATTCAACCTCTGACATTGTGAAGGTTACTTTCTTTTTCCAGTAATTATGCTCTCACTTTTGTCCAATCTGCTCCAAACTTTGTTTGACACTTGCAAGTTTTGCACACAGAAAGCAACTGCAGAATAAACAATGATGCAGAGCAACAGACAAAGGGCAACATCCTTGTTCTTAGCAGAGCTTTAACTTCCTTCGCTGCTCCACTGATGCTGACCACTTTAAACACCATCCATCTAGTCACATTACAACTTAAACTATTTTGCATTGAAAAAAGCCAGTCAGTTTTGAATCTGCAAGTTTGGGCTCAGCTTCGAGAAAAGAAGTTGCAGAAGAAACAGGAATGTAAATGAGAAGTGCTTTGGGTTGGTTTTTTTCTAATTAAATGTTCTTGGTGAAAAAGTCTGTCAATTATTGCAAACCCTATCTTAACATGTTTCAGGCTTAGGGGAAATGAAATAATATAGAACATCAACATCCTGGGAAAAGGTCCTGGGCTGTTAAGCCCCGAGCTTCTCTAAATGCAGATCTAATATATGTTCCTGTAATAGAAGTATTCTGAATACTCAAGACATTAACAGTCCCTAGTGTACCTGTGTCAGGCAGTGAGTTAAACAGATGTGAAAGCACCAACAAAATTAAAATAAATGAACTGCCTGCCCAGCATTTCCCTACTGTCTTCTTCCTTTGCCCCATTCAATTTAATGTAGGAATATTACTAATGTAGTTTATTCCAGCATCCCTCAAAGCACACAGAGCTGTAATTCTACAGGAGATGTTAAAAAGGTGGTTTTCATCAAACTCGATGCATCTGAAATCTAAATTATTTACCCTGAAAGAGAAGAGAATGAAAGAATTTAGGGGCCTCTGATAAAACATTAAACCATTGAATCTTGTGAATACCAATTAGTCATTCCTCTAGGGAAAAAGAGTTTCAAGACAAATATTTCTTTTAATCAAAAAAGGCGTGTATTTGGCTGAAAAAAACCCACATAACTGTGATGTAAAATGTTTGAGCAGCTTTACAAATTCAGTCTTCTATAATTAAGACTGCTAAAAATCCCACTTTCACAACCACCTCAAATAAATAATTGTCAAAATAAATCCAGTAGATTACCATGCAAAAATCTATCTTCTACAGTTTAATCTTGTGATAACGTTTTTCATAGAATCTCTCTCTGCCCAGACTTGCAACTTTTGTTATTTGCATTCTGGCCATTAAGTACAAGGGTTATCAATCTTATTCCTTCTTTTATATTTGAAATTTTTAATGCTGCAGGCCTATCAGTGACTTATCTAAGCTTAACTATGCTTATCTAAACTATTTGCATATACAACAGCCAGCCATACAGTTCTTTCAAAACATCTCCAAGCCAAACTAAGTTACATCAATAACAGTAATGTGGCATAAAGGAAAAAAGGGGGAGGAAAAATAAAATAATAAAAAGCCCGATGCTGAGCATTTACTGATATGGCAGTAACCAGGTAGACTGCAAATCTGATGCATGGATGCATGCACACAGGGATTCATTATGGCTGTTGAGATCCTCAAGGCTGCCCACTTTGCTTTGTTGCCTACCGCTAGTCAAGAGCATTCAGCACAAAACGTTCCACATAGGCACAAAATAAGGCTTTCCTTCTAGGTCTCCACATGGGAGCTCAGGGGGTGGTCAGAGCCAAAGGCTCAAAATGGACATTTTTCAGGTTGATTCTGAACTAGCTTACAGGGGGCTCTTCTCCTGCTTTCCAAGTGTTAGCATTATTTAAAAGCAAGTCTGTGGAAGTGTCTGTACTGTTGGTAAGTTACTTGGGAGGCCATCACAACCAAAATATTTTCATTAACACACAAAAAAAAAAAAAAAAGCTCGAAAGAGATAACCTCAAAAGCAGAAAGTCTGGGCAAGCTGTTAACTGAAGGCACATATTTTAAGAGATAACTTTAACTCTATGTCAATTAATCACCACTAGTTTGCCTACAATATACCATCCTTTAATCCAACTACACTATTTTTAGTCTTCTGACTTTAGTAGCAGAAGATATCCTTGATTGATTTTTATTCAGTTTTTGATCTCTACATAGAACACATTTTCAGATGACAGGAGAAAAGCCTCTGAAATAACAGCAGTCAAGTTTTGCATGCACAGCTATTTGCACAAGCCAAATCTACAGTTTTACAAGACAATCAGCTAGATAAACATCTGTCTGCTCGATTCTGAGCAGCCGATGAGTGTAGGAGACCTTTGATCATTCAACAAAGCCTGTTCCCTCCTGGGTGACATCCAGCAACCACCATAATTGACATACTCCAAGTTTTGCTTTTTCCCCATCTTTAACTGCCGGTTGGGTATCATGTGCATCTTAGTGTCATCCATACCACAATGAGCACAACAGAGGAAACCAAAGGTTGAGAAACTACAGCATCTTCCTGCAGAAACAGGAACACAAAATAGCAGCATTTTCTGCTGTTCAAGCCAGTCAAGTGTATGCAGTAGTTACTCATAAAGGACAGCCATGGGTTTTGACTGTGGCACAGTGAAAGAACTATGTGACAAGTGCATCTGCCAAAACACTGAATTTTTAAAATAAGTTGTAGAAATAAAGGTTAGAAATAATTTGAAAATCATTATATTCCATGCAGTACTCCATCGCTAGTATAAAGATTAAAAGTGAACCAGCTTCAACCAGCGCATGAAACAGGGCTGTGATTATAATCTATTTTCCCTGTAGCATCTGTAGGAAAGTGATTAATACCAACTTATTCCCTATGACATGAACAATTCCACTTTCATGTTTTATCACCATTACAGTCTGAAATAAGCAGACTCTGGTGGCTATCACTGATACTCCCAACTTGGCAGAGTAAAGCTGTTCCCGAAGCAGATTTGGGATTGCCTTTTCTGCTTACACAGTGGACAAATCACAAATGCAGTTTACTGTGAAGCTGCCAATATTTAATAGTGTTTAATGGTGCAGTACATCTCTGAGTAGGAAAAGGGCTCATGCATCTATCTAGAGAACAAATTAGTTCATGAACTTCAGTACAATTTCCTTCCTTGCCTCCCTGAATGTGTGCTGCTCTACTGAAGAAAAGAAGCAACATGCAGCTCATGGGCTAGATATTTTCTGAAGTACCATCTCAGATAAGACAATTCTGGGGAAGAAACAGGAGACAATTCTGATAACAGCATAAGTAACAAACATACCACTGAAGAAATAACACACATAGGATGCAGGGGTATGTCTCGGTGGTAATTTGGCAGAGGTGCCTATGGCAGACCATGCCACCTGCCCTAGGCTGTATAAAACATTCCCAGAGTGTTGCTGCCCTGTAGTAGGTTACATTGCAGCTAGCTCAACTGCCCCCCACAGCCACTTCACATCATCATCACCATCAATTGTCACAGATGGCGGCAGTCTTTCCATTTATTTAGCTCTATATATGCACACACAGCCGAAGGAACAAACAATACAAGGCTCATTTTTCCCCAGCCCATTCAGTTTGGAAGAGATTCTTCTCCAGTTCGGTGCCTGAAGTACTCTGGCTCCAGCCTCTTTGGCACACAATCAAACCGTATTTAGAGGAAATCCAATTCTTCTATAAAAGTTGCATGTCAATAAATTGTGTCTTACCTCTCTTCCCTATCCACATTCAAAGGGAGAGAACATTGCAGTTTCTCAAGCCATTCCCATTTCAACATTACTTTCCATCTGTACATGTTTCAACTTTCAAAACCACACTCAGTAGGAAAAAAAGCACAGCAAAGAAGCAAGGTTGTCTTACTGCATTATATTCACTTAATAATCATAAGCAATTTCTCAGAGAATTCCTTCCGGCACAGTTTTAATGTTAAAGCAATTCTTGCTTCATTTTACCCATTCACTGATGCAGAGCTGATAGCCCAGCTCATTAAAAAGTACAAGGCACCATTTCAAAAAATGATATAATTTATCAGGCAGAGTTTAGTCATGCTCCACACAGCACCCTGAATGCACAACACCAACTGCCTCTGGCACCTCCCAAATCCAGCACCAAAGTCGCTCCATTTTGGGCTCAGCTGCCCATGATGCATGAAGCCACATGGCAAAGCTTCCTGCTCAGTGATAAACACATCATCTTCCTCCTGCAGTTTTTCAAGAGGCTTTACTGCATTTTAAAATGCATGAATTGAGTGACAACCCTTTCTTTGTGTTAAGCATTGGCACCCATTTAACCAGGTAAAAAACTCATTACAGGAAAGATGAGTGGAGAGAGGATGAATTTTGATAAATACTTGGTTTTGACACTTTATGATATTTACATAGCACAAAAATCCACACATTAGTTTGATTAAAGACTGGAGTACAAAACAGTGAGAGAGCTCTCACTGTGTCCTGCTGGACATCAGCTGTTGATCAGTCAATCTGATATCCCAATGGTTAGATCCCACACCTGGACCATGCAAATTACAATAGGCAAAGCACGGAATCATTACCTGGGATGAGGTTCAATCTAGTCATCAATTTATCCTGTAGAGGGACTGTGCTTCACTTCTTACAAGTACTCCCCAACACACAGAGGATATCAGTCTTTGGATTCACGTTAAGATGGGAATGAATCACCACTCAGCCATCAGTAGGCATCCTTCCAAAAAAATATGGATCAGAAGAAAGAGGTAAACCCTTCCAAAGCTCTTATTAGCTTTTCTTATTATCAAAGTGCGTATTCAGGACCATTCAATAAATAGGCAGCCAAGTAATAATTCCATCAGGAAACTCAAGTGGTAGTTCTGCTAAACTAGGTACTATACCCAAGAAAGACTGCAAATGAAGGGTACCTTCCTGATCCACACAGTCTCTGCAAACACCACACTGCCCTGCTTAAGGCTTTGTCCTGCTTTCTGGAAGAAAACTTGTTTTTAAAATAAAGCCCACTAGAAGGAGATTAACTGCCCTTAAAAAATACTTAACAACCTCTATGCTTGTTATTGAGTAGCCCATACATATGCCAGATGAGCACTGTAGACAATGATAATGCATTAAATAAACACTTCTGTTTAAAATCCATAAGGCTACTTATGACTAGTTTGAGACACACAAATATCTACAGCTTATTCAGTTCAAGAATCCTCTGCTCTTAAAATGTCCATTCAGCAGCCCTGCCAGATACTGTTTCACAATACTACAGGCTCACTTATTCATAAACAAATCATTAACATTCTTGACATAAATCCATAGTGTACAACAAATCCCAGCTATGATAGTGTTTTACTACATTTGCTGTGCCCATCATGAATGGGACTTCTGTTTTCACCAAAAAAAAACCCACACTCAACAAATAAAAGGCAAATTATTCTCTGCAAGAAAACCACCAGGATGAAATGCCTATTCACAGATTACAAACTAATTATCAAGTTCATATAGTAATAAACCTGGCCTTCAGTTAGTGAAATGGGCTGCACAATTTATGGAAGAAATTTGCTTGTGAGAACTCTAATAATAAAGAAACTCTGATGGTTAAATATGTCATTACAGACTTTTAACATTTCCTCAGCTACACGGGAGACCTTTTACACATCAGCATTTCTCCACACATGGGCACGGTAATGATCATCTGAAAAGACCCTTCTAAAGCCCTTTGGCATTCGCTCCCTGCCAAGGGTTTATTTACAGCCCTGGATCACAGGGATTCAGAAAGCCCCCACATGATCAAGGCCCATTTTTACACACATATATGACAGCTTAAATTGGACTAATTAAAATGAACAGAATAGCTTAACAAACACATCAGGCTGCCTACTCTCTCTGAATAAACTTAGCATAGATGGCAGCACAGAGCAACAGGTTCAATCAGGGTTTCCACCAAAAACACCGTAAAACCTCTGCAGGTGCCCCAAGAAGACTCCAGCACATGGGCAGCATTCCCACTCTGAGGGGCATTGGGGGATGGCGGGTTTTGATTTGGGATTCCCTGTCTCAGGCTGGTCTGCAGTGGAGGGGACATTCCCGCAGCACCTCCCAGGACAGACCGTGCATCGGCACACGGCAGCCAGCCACCACCGCTGGCTGGCCGCCAGAAAAGCTTCAGAAATCATGGAGTTAAACCCTCTACCCTTCACTAACGCCTTCCTTGCCATATTTAAAGAATTAAATGCCTCCCTGAATGGCCATATTTAAGTAATTAAAAAAAAAAAAAAAAAAGAGAGTGGAAGATAGTTAAACTTTCTATTGATGCTCTTGGCAGATGAGAAATACACTCACAAGAGCTGGACTTCTCCCTGGATTGATAAACATAAAACAGGCTGTCTTCTGTGCCGGCTGCCAGCTCAGCCCAGGGAATAAAAGCTGTTTTCAATTCCAGAAAAGACACATGTGCATTGAAACCCTGAAAGCTTCACAAGGCCTCAGTCCTGCAAGAAATCAGACCCTTACTCACCATGCAGCACACAGCCCTGTGGGCACTCGTGGCTGCTCACAGTAGGTAAAAATACACATACGGCTGAAGTTTTGCAGAAATGAGACCTTTGTTACTGTAATACATGCCCACTTTTATAACAATCACGCTACAGAATTTAGTAGAGGCAAGCCTCTTCTTTTTATTATTTCAATTGGCATGGCTTTTGCATTTGCAGCTTGCTTTAGTTCCAGTTTTATGATAAATTCACAGAGGTATGCTCAGGTATGAATATGCACAGCATGAATAGTCTTTAGGCTGTCTTTAGGTCTGACCTACTGAGGGATGTTCTACAACTGAGGAGAGCAAGGTTTACAGGATCTATTTACAGTCTCTCTCTGTATCAAGACTTCAAAAACAGTTCAGACCCATTTTTACCAAGGAACATAGCTACCGAAGAACAACTGGGGTTGTCTAGCCTGACTTTTGGTACCACAGAGGTCACCATCCCTAACAGTTCTTTCTTTCACCCATCTCCCAAAGTTGTAATGCATCTGTTAGTACAGAAACTGTTACAGATGAAAGACAGCAAGGGATGAGTAAATTTAGAACTTGTCTAATGGTTTAGATGTTGTCCATGACAGTAACAGATAAAAGCCAACTTAAAAAAAATGCAACAACAATTTATGCCAGAAAATCACACATAATCACATGTCTATAGAAAACGAGGCACTACAGAAATCCCAGACTATGAGGGTCAGGCTTAAGTGACATGTGATTTGAAAGAAGGCAAACACACCTCTGCCAGGAATCAGCAAGGAAGATCAGGCAACAAGTCAAGCAGTAGGATACAACAAGATTTGCAGTAGGATCCAACAGCAAAATGACACTGAACTTATAGTGTGATGACACTAAAGATGGCCACACCGCAGAGCTACCCAGGTGCACCAAATTAGGAAACACACACAGCACAGGTTTGCTGATCAATGGCCGGGAGAGGGCAGGAGTAAAAACAACAAAGTTAACTGAAGAAAAGTCCGTGGGAAAAGGTTACTCACAATTTGGAATAATTTCATCCTGCTGAGTTACAGGTAGCTCAGGGCATGTGCAGAGCAGCTTGCTGAGAGGGAGCGATGCTGCAGGAAACCCTGCCTGCAAAGTGGCAGAAGCCTCTATGCTGGCCCATGGAGAAACACAACTCACACAGGCAGAAGACAATAAGAAAAACCCTGCATTACCAGGGAAGCTGAGCAGAAATTGTAAGGACAATGTGTTTGCCACCTTTGATTTCTCCTTTTCTGGGAAAACTGTATTGTCAACCCCAACTTTCCTTTGCTGACTGGTGACAGCATAAAAAACATCTAAGCTCTGCAAACCACCAACTCCACATCACCTGACAGTACTAGCATTTGTTCTCTAACCTGGTTGAGAAGATGCAATTTTGTTTCTAAAGGCAAAAGCTGGTCATCAAAATCTGTCTGTCGGTGGCTGTGCTCCAAAACACATCTCATGGCAAACTCCCACTTGCACTTGCACAACTGTGGGTGACATCCCAGCAGCAACACCAACTTCACCCACTTATCTCCTGAGATACACTAATAAAGTGGTTTGCCCACTGGAAAAACAAACAAACAAACAAACAAAAAACCCAAGGCACAGCTCTCAGGCTCCTGATCCAGCAGCAGTCATCAGTATGTTAACAGTGATTTCAAACAGGAGCACAGCCAAGCCTGAATCCTCAGATTATCCTCTGCAAAATCCCAGCATTGGTGTTACCAAAGAAAAGAGTAAACAGATCGGCTCAGATGGACTATTTCTGTACCTATGTTTATTAACACTTAGGTACATAAAACTAAGAAAAAAAGAAGAGGTGCTAGAAAAAACACGTAGTGATGTTAACCACAATGGCAAACTAAAAGTATGTACCAATCCTTTCCTTTGGCCAGGAAATATTTTCAAGCTGTTTCTTTTACAGCTAGTCACTGGGTAGGAAATGCTTTTTAGACAGAAAAATATTTTCTTTTCCAGAAGACTCCATAAAATCCACACACAGAGCATAGTGTACATTTTTATGAGAATTAATTACTTATTTACTGTGGTAGTTCAACAGACAGCTAATCCCCACACATTGTCTAAACAACTTATTTCCTCCAGTAAGTGAAGAAGAGTCAACAGAAACAAAACAGCTTTTAGAAATGCAGAGGTAGAGCACTGGCAACACGTCTACAGACTGTAAAAAGTTGAAGAGTGACATTAGAGGTTACAGGAGGATGTCTTTTGTGCACCTTCCCATTTTTTTCTAAGTGAAGGTATTCCAGAATAAAACATTCCCAAATATAATGGAAATGAGATGTTCTAATATATGAAAATAATGTCCTAAGCCCAGAGCTATTAATTCTTAAGAGCTGCGGGCTGTAACTTATCGTTATCATCTAGAAGTGAAGAATGGCTGTAACAGTCAATTCCATTTCTCCCCAGTGACTAAATCATGTACCAGCTAAATCATTTATTAATGTCAAAGGCTGACATTTTTCAATTAAGATAATGAGATTCTGGAGGCTCTGGCCATCTGAACCCTGTTTGTGCATACTCTTTTGCCAATTAAAAATAAAGAAAACAAAACACAAAAGAAAGCAATCTGACAAACTGATTTTACTTACACTGAGTACTAAGTACTAAAAATTTAGCATTAATCCTACCACATATCTGTAGCTACATTCCAAGCATAAATATTTATACAAGTAACCATATATTGTTAGGGTTAACACAGGGTTAATAACATAACAATCAAAACATGCACATTAGAAACTGAAGTCATCTCACTCCCCATTTTAACTCTTCAGCTCCTCAGATGAGGACCTAGCCTTTGTCCATCCAGTATCTCAGCAGGACACAGAGTCCAATGTCAGGCTTCTCGGGGAGGAAAGGGAAGGGCAAAACAGCCAAGAGAGGAAAATTAGTAAATGCTCACTCACACAGCAGGGACATGGGCAGCCTCCCCACCATCCAAAGTGCCCTGCTGATCCTGTTCCAGGTCCAAAGGACAACATCCCTCCAGCACCAAATACTGCCCAGGAATGAAAATAAATTCCAGATCTTTGTCAACATGACCCCTGTAAGTGAGCATTGTGCCCATTAGAACCTTCACTATTAACTTCCAGGTAAATGCTTTCAGCAACTCCCATTATATTTTTTTAAGCCATCTCACATCCACCATTTAGAATAATTCTTTATATTGACCCACTGGGTCAATAAAAAAAAAAAAAAAAAACAACACCAAAAAACAACAACCATGCAGTGAAAGTTAAGGAAAGCTACACAGGGTAAAACTTCAAAATCCTACAAAAGTTCAGTAAAATCAAGAGAAATAACATAGCATTGGACTAGTTGGTTCAGACATTACTAGAAAGCTGGCTAGATTCCACACACTTTCTTTTTGGTTTTGTTTTACTTACAATTAGTTTGCAACAGAGGGTGATTAGCTAGAAAGAACACATTCTCTTTTGACCTCTAGGTGTACAAAACAGAAAGGTATTAAATATTTCCTAGAGCAAACCCTGGATCTGTACAGTGTGCAGTAAACCACAACATGGGATAACCAGCCCCAGCAGTAAACCACCACACAGCATTTACAGCACAAACTCTCGCTATGGAGCCCATTCACTCCTGGTCAGACCTATCATGGCAAGGAAGCAACTGGAGGCACTGAGTAACCCAGCAGCCTTGGGCAGGTCCTGCCTCCAAACTCTCCCCAAAGACTTGTTCAAAGGCTGGACCCCTACAAACCACAGCGTTTGTGAGAACTTTATAAAGCACAAGATTACAGCCCAATTCTCTCTGACAGTGCATGCTGCCAGCCAAAGCTCCCTGCTCTTCTGGAGATCTGGACTTTAATCTCTGTACCCTGTTCCTGCCCATACTCAGGAAGGATTAGAAGGACTGAAGACATGACTGCAACTGCCAAGTTGTAAATTATCCAGGCAAAGCAAGGGGCGTTATTCTGGCATCAACAACATCACACCTTCTGTTCACCAGGGAAATGTCACTGCATGGCACAGAAGATCTAGTGCATAACGTCACCTTGGCATTCCTAGCACTGCAATCACCTTCTTTTGGGAGGAAACACTAATTACATTAAGGGGGCAATGACATGGTTGAAAGTCATTCCTCCACATCCAAGGAAGAACAATAGATGGACAAGTTGTGCTGTGTCAGTTTGTTCCCATTGCAAAATAATTGCCACATCTCCCAGAGTGGTCCTGGCACCCCTGTTCTCTCCCAGGCCAGCCGATCTCACTGGTCAGATACAAGGTGGCATTGCAAAGGTAGCCTTTACCTGCTCCTTTAGCTGGAAAGCCCTAATACAAAAGGGTTTTAATAAAATGCTATCTTAAACAAAACTGTACTGCTGCATGTTGATACCTTTCTAACTGGGATGCTACAAAGACTATTTTTTCTGAAAACTGCATTACACAGCCATAATCACTTTGCATTCACAGCTCTGCCACACAGTTGCAATGACCAACTTTGTTATCCAACTCCTCAAACTCACAATATCCCTTTGCTATCTATATGGGAAGTCATGTATGGCACTGTAAGGACTAAGTCATTTTGAAAGCAAATGTTTCAGTTTGATTTTATGCAGGTGTAGACCAAGTTGTAAAAGTCAGTAAGAGGACCAGATTGAAAAACCTCCCAGAAAGCTGTTTTTATTAAACATCACCAGATAGATTTTGGGGTAATGGGGAAGAATATGATAGCACTTTCCTACTGTCCTATATATGGATTTGAGATTAAGAAAATGTTGGGAACAATAGTATTTTTCCCAGGATGAGGCAGATTGCTCTCTAACTTCAGCACTGTAGCAACAGCTGCAGGGTAAGAAACATTTCTTGTTCCTGACAAATGCTGGGGGTGGCAGGGAGGCAGAGCAGGCATTTTAAACCCTTTGAAGAAGCAAGTAAGTTCTCACAAGACAATACAAAAATAAGACAAGGCTTCAGAAACAGACTGGATCCACAAATGAGAAATACAGTTTTAGCTGAAAACTGAAAATATTTGCTAAAGCCGGGTGCGGGCTGCTCACATGGGCCAAAGCCAGTGATGCTCTGAGTCTGCTGCTGGATCCTGTGTCAGATCCACAGCAGCCCTTATACAAACAGCATTACGGCCTGGTCCAGAATGAATGACTTCAATAACATAAGTTTTCCAAAGGGAGTAATACAGAAATGTCCAGTTCAGCTCTCTTAGACATTGAATCTTTTCACATGTAACTACTCACTCAAAAATAAATAATAACTACTCTCAAAAATAATTAAATAAATAAGATAAAATTTGGACTCTTAAAAACACATTAAGTAAAAAAAAACCACAGAGTAACTCCACTGGCATTAGCAAATGGCATTTAGATGTATACCATTATCAAGAATTGAATTTGAACCGAAAAAAAAACCTGCATACAGACTGGGGCAAAGTTTATCCCCAAGTGAACAAAATCACATCTCTTTAGATGTTAATGGCTTCTGAAATTCTCTAGCTTGATACAACATTAGTGATTTAAATGCCAAACCACATTCACTTCATTTATCTTGGAAAGCTCCACATCCACGTAAGAACACCCTCAGACCATAAGAGGAATGAAAGGTCAGGCTGTTATTTCCAGAACAGGCACAGTAAACTTCAGATCAAATAAGGCAATTTCCTGGTCAGTGCTGCCCACTGCACGTGGCTATTTTTCTGATATTATGTCAGCAGGATGAATAACTTCTGCTGTTGAGAAATAAAAATCCTAGCCTGAAAAAAAAATAATATATGAACACCCTCTGAAAATAATTTAAACCAACAAGAAGTGAGCTGCTTGAGTGCAAGACTTCTGCAGATGGGATTCCTGGGCTGCGCCTGACCCCAGGCTGCTCAAAGACCACGCCAGTTCCCAGCTGCTGACCTGATCCTCCTACTCTCCAGAAGCTCTACATCTCTACAAAGCATTTTGTATTAGTCCAAAGCCTCCTTAAGTTCTGCCATTCTGGCAAACATCCCCAGATCCTTTCACCTAATACAGACCTCACTGCCCCACACAGCTGGACTCCTGCTCTGACCTGCTGGAGCCCTTTCCAGGTGCAGAAAACCAGTGGGAGCTTGTCGGACCACAAGGGCAAAATCCCTAAGTTGCAGCTGCAGAATGTCTCTTTCCAGGTGAAGATCTTGCCATAGCTCATTTCAGCTAGCACCAGCTGCTCAAGATCTCCTTAACTGTGACTCTCCTTAGGGGTGATGAGCTCCACTGCTTCTGCAGCCTGAAGCTCATCAGCATTTTAAACGTGAGAAGGACATGGGAGAGCAGTTTCAGGAAAGGGACAATTCAGCAGTAACTAACTAGAAGTTCAGGGAGTATTTTTCACTGTCCTGAAGTGCCAGGGTTTTTCATCACCCTTGATTATGAAAGGCAGTTGTCTCATTCATTTAGAGACCGGTCCCAGGCTGGCTGTACTGCACAGAGAAGCCACCCTTCACCTCTGCAGACCCTGTGGCAAGCCTGGGATTTCTGGTGGGGCTATTCCCTACCGAAGGCAGTCCTGCCTGCACTGGACATTCCGAAAGAAATTACTTCAACTTCATCCGTGCTAGCTGTTGAGGAAAACAAAATCCCAAGTCTTTGCAGCGGGGTAACTCCTTGGAAGTATGCATCCCATTACCATGCCAGAAGCTGCAGGATTGTGAAGGAGAGGCACAAGGAGTCATACACGTCCTCAAAGCTACAAGAAATAAAGAAGAACCAAGTATTGCAACACTGATCTCTCAGGAAAAGGCAATAGCAAGATCTACCTGGGTTTCTGTAATCTGTCAAACTGTACAACTCTTACTTCTACAGCAACTCTGTATTTTAGAAGTACAAGATTAAAACACTGCCCTTTGAAAATGCTACACATCCTAGCACCAGGCTTCAGACTCTTTAATGAAGAAAAGAGCCTCTAAACACCAGATCAAAACAAAACAGTCACTCACAGTCAACTGCTTCCTAACATTCCTTATAAACCACTGAAAAGTTATATTGCCATCTCAAATGGCAAGATAAAAGTTAATGGATTCAAAGGCAGGGAGATAAGACTGCATTCATAAATCCAAGTGATTTAACACACATTCATCAAAGCAAACTGTCCAATCTCATAGAAAGTAACATTCCTTCTGCAGATCTCGGCACTGATGCTCCACAAACACGAATGCAACAAAGCTGGTTTGCTTCCTCCATCATCTCAAACATGTTTCCCAGCAGGTAGCTTTGCTGCAGGCCATGCTGGTGGCCGTGCTACCTAACCTGGAGGGAGCCAAGGGCACAAACCCACTGTTCCCAGGGCTACCCAGCTGCGAAGGGGTCAGGCTCAGAGCCAAGGCCAACCCCTGTGCCTTCTCATCTGGTGATAACCACGCTTTGGATGGCTCAAGAATCACTGTTGGGTTTGCTCTTCATTAGCTACCAGGAAAATTAACCACCCATCACTCTTTAACAGCCCCACTCATCCATCCAGCAGTTCATTTCAGCAGGAGGCACCAAAGCTGACTTTACTATCAAGATTTTCAATAGCTCAATAGGCCCTTTCAGCCAAACTATTGAGAGGACCAGCATAAAATTTTCAAAATATCCTTCCTTCTGAGTCTAATCCAAACAACAGAGCACAGCTGTGAAAACTGAAGGCTGTGTAGATCTGTGCTGTACAAGCTCCCTCTTAAAAGCACTGGGACAAGATTCAAGCTTCTACATTTTCTGATTCAAATTTACAGTCAGGCACAGAATATTCCCATAGACTAGGGGGAAAAAAAGGAAAGAAAAAAAAAAATCAACAAACCACAAAGCAAAAAAACCCACCCCACATTTAAACTGGTTTAATATCACTCTGCAATGCGGGAACAGAAAGCAATAAGGACACTATGGGATAAGCAAGCCAGCCAAAGAAATATCTCACTTCATCCTCTGCACACACATGCAAATGCTTCTAGGTATGTGTTCACATCTGCCTTAAAATATGAGAAATCTGTTAAACTGCCTGTTTCTGTACCTGGAAGTAACATTTCCTCAGTTCCCTCAGAAGCATTCCCATGAAAAACATCACTCAGCCCATCAGACAATTTGAAATCCTCAGCTGCAAAGCAATACACAGCAAAAATCCTCTCTCCAATCTTTGTATTGACTTACTCCTGTTAATCTGATGCTTACAATCACAGTTTTCTAGAAGATTAAAGAAATTCACTGCTGCCTTCTGCAGACACACAGCACAATGAGCTGGGGGCAGAGGTACACGCTGTGCCCTGACATCTAGGCAGGTCAGGGAGCTGCAGCTTGGTGCTTGCTCAAGTTCAAAAAGTTACTTTTCTGATCAAAAACTGGAAAAAAATAATAAAATACAGATGGAAAATCTAAAAATGGGCAAAAGGTTCTCTTAAATAAATAGTCTCAAAATGGGGGGAGGAGGGAAGCGGAAAGATTAAAACCCTGGTTTTGAAACCTGATGTATTTTTTTTCTAGCAGTTTTGCTGTTTATGCTCTCCAGCTCCAAGCTGGAGTCAGAAGAACCAGCACTCCTTAACACAATTCTTCTTGTGGTCTTCCTCTCCCCAGCAGAAAGAAATACTATAAAACTGAGGACAAGATTTCTTAACATACCACTAGAAATCAAGTTCAGCATATTAATTTGGACTGGATAGTTTTGATAAATAACAGAGGTTTTGTTTGCCTGCTTCTTCAACCAGAATGACTGGGAGGAGAGGTATTTCTCTTACTTCTCTTGCCCCAAGAACCTATACCATTTTCAGGTCAGTATCATCTGCATCAGCTCAGAAAGCACAGATTAATCCTGACAGCAGGAAAGCTCATCCCCAGCTAAAGGAAAGCCACAGAGCAGCTGAGATTCATTCTGAAGAGCCTCTCCCTGCAACCATCCAGAAAAGAAATACTGAGTCCACCCATCCCTCCTGTCTCGCAACACCCAGGCCCAGGGAGGGAACAGAGAGCTAGAAACTTACAGGTTTGCATGATGTATTTGATGTTGCCATCATCACCACAGAGGTCCTGTGCCCTTAGTTCCCTGCAGAACCCAAACTCCTCTGTCCTGACTTCCAGCCAGCAGACACTTTCAGGAAGAAGCTTCATAGAATGGAGAAATGTTTGTTTTAAATGAGACTATACAAACTTACTGCATCTCCTGTAACAGCCCCAGGGGCAGGATTGCTGCCCTACTCCACACTCCAGTCAGGTTCAAGGTTGAGACTGAGTCTACACTGAGCCTGAGCACACTCGGATCCTGGACCGGATCCTACTACAAGATCTTCAGGGCAGCTACTCCATCGGTGGGATGAGAGTCTGGACATCACTTCTCCGCTCCAGTCACTGAATGACTGGGCAAGCTTTCAGAAAAGCTTGGTCCACCAGGTCCACTCTGGAAAAGTCTAGCCCTAAACAGAGGCTCCAAATACTTGGAAACTTACTCCAGGGTCATTCTGAAAGATTTACATGAAACGTATGGAATAACCATCTCTCAAACCCAGAGGGAGCCTGGCACAAGAAGAAAGAGATGGCCACAAATCTGTGCTTCAGGACATTTAATTAACTTTCTATCTGCTCTCAGTGTTTTTGGCAGTTCCCATCAAATATATCTGGAGAAAATGTTTTCACATGAGGAGACGTTTGAAAGTTGTCTGGCGTGACACAGACCCAGCGCTACAAGGGGCACAGCACAAGAGCACCGACTATGCCCGTGCTGCAGCACAGAGATCCCAAACCAAACAACACTGCACTCACAGCATAGCTCAGTCAGTGAAACTTGTTTGTAGTAACTCAGGTCAGAAACGTAATTGTTAACATTGCCTGGAAGTACAACTGGTCATTATGTTAAGAGAGGGGAGCGAAACAGCTCAAAAAAAGGCTTCCAACCTGTTCCAGAAGTGCTCAGCATGAGGGAGCAGGGGAAGCCTGTGAGGGAACAGAGGCAAACAGCTGGAATAGCAACACTTTTACTTTTTGAAATCGACATTGGAATTATTACCACTGATAATCATTTTGTCAGAAAAGCGGTTACTATATAAATGCTCCCAACAAAAACACCTATGTTCTTCAGAAAGACACACGCTCCATAAGCCATCAGCAAACTGCTAAAGAAAGGGTCAGTGCAACAAGATCAATGTAGTCATTCTGAGGCCGAGTATTATTTGGTTGAAGGGCCATCACTAAAAGAATACCAAATGCCAGAAATACAGAACTTTCTTTATTCTCTTAAGATTCTATGCATCAAAGATTTATATTTGTCACTCCATATTTTCAGTATTTCAGCAGAGAAGACAAATCATGAAAAGCCATATTAGGTCTTCTCAGGACACATTTACAACCACCCACATTTAAAGTCTTTGGTTGGAAAGTTCTGATGCACTTATTCAGAAACAGCCCAGAAGACTAACACTACTGTAACCTGTAACTCTTCAAGCTATTGTCTGAAGTGCAAATAAGTTCAATTATTATACATGAAAGCACTGTGAAAAAAAGAAAAAAGAAAAAAGAACAAGTACTAAACATTGCTTGAAGGGACTTTTCATCTATGCATCTACTTTTCTCTGGGCCAGACTCTCATCTTGCTTGCATCAAGAGCCAAATCACAAAGTGAGGGCCATACCGAGCCATGTGAGAAGATGCTAGCATAAAGCCTGGGCAGCCTAGCACATCTCCCATTCCCCAGCCAAAAGTCTGTGCACTGCAAACACAACTGCTTGGAAGGCAACAGCAACGCTCTGGACACACCACTGCCGACTGCCCTGCTGGCTGCCACCTGGGACAAAGAGAAAATAAGAAACAGGCAGGTAAAATTCAGAGCTACTTAGACTGAATGTTTTAGTTTGTCTTCCTTCAAGGAAATTATTGTGCTTTTTATATTATTTTTATTTTTATTTTTCTTGGTCATCAAACAGGCTGTCAGTTTCATAAACAGAAACTAGTAGTACACTATAAATGAACCCTTAAGATCATTTCCCAGGGGGCTTTCCACAAGGCAGTCACTGATTTTGATTCTTTTGGTCATAGAACGCTTCCCAAAATTAGCATTTTTCCAGAGCCATTCATTTTCTACAAAGAATAAATAATGTAGAAAAGAGGAACTGCCCAACCTAAGTGGTGCCAGATGAGCTTGCTGGAATCACAGAGTTTTGTTTTAAAGATTTTGACTGCTGCAAAGTCATAGCAGCAAACTAGTGCAAAAACTTTGATGCCTTGAAAGATATCCTGAAGCTATATAGTGCCAAAACACTGGGCTGTAAGGCTTCCTGGACGCTTGCATCCACATGATTCAAGCTTAGATTTCAAATGCTTTTCACTTTTTCCTTCTGACACAATATTTAAAACCAGAGCTCAGCGGTAGTATTGGTCCCACTACACATCTTGCAGCAGTTCCTGCCTAGACAGCTGTTTACATGCTTTACTTTACAACCTGTGTTTAGTTTAAATAACAGTTTTTTCCGTATTTTTTTAAAAACTGGAAAACTACAGTTTTGACTGACTGTATACTGCACTTTTCAATAGATGCAAGCATCTGAACCCCAGGGATATAACAGAAAGAGAGGAAGTTCATTTTGAATGTAGCAAAAGCACCTAAGACCACATTACATCTGAACAGACACAAACGTTGTCATAAAACCACTGTGCCAGATTACCTCAAAGCCATCACACCAGGGTAACGCTGCCCACAGCTGATTTCTCTTTAGTGAAGAGTAATATGCGACAGTCTATCATGCCCAAATCTAAAAGTATCAGTAGATTCAAAACACAGTGTTACAGGGTACAGTCTCAGAGGGCAGCGCCCTCACATAGTGCAGAAAGTGAGCAGCAACACCCCCAGTACTGCTGCTTTCACTTTTCTCACTTCCATCAGTACCTATGCTGTGGTTTTACTGCTGTATCTTAATGAAGTGGAGGCAAATTACACCAACAACTCAAAGACTATGGGAAAGTGTCCCTACACAACTGCATTCCCTGTGATTTTCACAGGGGCTGTGCACGTAACACGATGGCAAAATTAAGCCTCCAGGTTCACGGAATAAAACTTGCACCCAGAAAGATTTGAAGCTTCCTGGGCTCCACCACCCACTTTGCTTTGTCTTACCTTGCCCATGTGCAGTTCTCCCCTAAAGTACTTCACAGAACATTAGAAATTATGTGGAACTGTATTTTATATAAAAAAAAAATAAATTCTAGCCATATGAGAATTCACCACAACCATCCACTACTAAATCTTTGCCCAGAAATGGCCCCAGGCTCTGGGTATTGGTAACACTATCAAATTTCCAGATGAGTAGACAGACAATCACTGAAGTCCTACCATGAACACTTGGCCATTTGCGTGTCCTTATAAAACCACTTCACTAAATGATGTCCAGCCCTGAAGCACAGAGGTGGCTGGCTGGGCTGGGAGGCAGCAAGGGGGTCTCTCTTGCTGCCCTTCAGGGGCATGGGGCAATACCAGATGATGGCAGAAACTAAGTGACCACTTGGCAAGAGGCAACCTCATGCTCAAGAAAAGCATCTGAAACATCAGATTTTTACCACCTGGACCTGCAGGCAGGGGCAGGACATGGGATGAGCTCCATGACACAGCATTCCTGTCTGCTTCCCACAGCCTACCCACAGCTTGTGTGAGCCTACGGCCGTACCGCCTGCAGAGGACAAGCCAGAGCTTCTCCAGAGCAAGGGCTTGTGGATATGACTCAACTCAAGGACACCCAGCATTACAGCACGACACCAGGCAGCACCAGCACCGCCACGTCTCCTGCTCCGGGGGAACACGTATTTGGACATGGCGATCACCATTACCCACACATGTTAAGTGAGGCAGCAAAACTTAAAAACAGGCCTTATAAACAGACTGACCTTGGAAACTATGCACCCACTGGGATTTATTATCTAGAAACAATGCCTGGCATCAAGCTTCCAGGAAAATTTAGGTTTCCAAGCAAATAGCAGTCATCTCTCAGACAGGCACACGACCCCACACGAAGGCCTTGTTTTCAGAAACCACTTCAGAGTCCTCATGGCAGCATCTCTGAAATCCCAGCTGCACCACTGACGGCTCCTGACCCTTGGGTCCCAAACCAGGCACATTTGGAAATCATTTTAAAGAAAAATTTCAGAAGATTTTTGGCATAATTTCAACCAGTGCCGCTGCCACAAACGCCAAGCTAAAAATCAGAGCATACTGCTTTTACCCATCAATAAACTCTGCTGCAAACGCATACAAATACCATACCCAGAGGGTACAGCAAGCTATGGGCTGGAGTCCTAGCCTTCCCAGCAGGGAGAACCACCCTTAAATACCTGAAGCACTCCCTGGTCACTGCTCTATCAGAAGATATAAGGAAGCACACATGTGGTACCTTCATGCACACTTTACTGAACAGAAATCAGGAATGCTGTCACAGAAATAAGAGAGGGAAAAGTCTTCAAAAAAGACACAACCCCAGATCATCTCTTTTATATTAAGTGTGAATAATGCTAATGTCTGTATTACCTGCAAACTTCTTGAGTACCACACCAGAGTCTTGCTGATCCCTATGGTATATTCCTGCAATTTCCTAGCTGTGCCATTTTCCATGAAACTGACCATTCCGTGAACTTTGGGGAAAATATACATAACTGTGACATCACTATAGGTGAAAGAATCACCAAAGGAGAAAGGAAAAGAACAGCAAAAGAAAAAAAAGGAACAGCAGAAACCTGCATATTTAGTTTTTTCTAGCTTATTCTTATAATCCATTGAATTCAAGTCAACATATCTTTGAGAAACAGCACGGTTTCTTCATTAAGCAGCAGAATAACAGGAAAAGCTTCCATCAGAGAGAAGCAGAGCGGAGAACCAAGTGACCGGGGAAAAAAATGAAAAGGAGGAAAAAAAAAAGGAAAAGAAAACCCATCAGGATTTATTCCAGCAAATCCAGAAACGAGTGCCCCCTAAAGGGGGGCGCATTTCATCATTTCATCAGCAAGTGGCCATGACAGCAGTGCAGAGATGCTCATGACTCAGCTCGCCGCGTTTTTGTAACCCAGCGGCTGATCACGCTTCGTCCCTATTGCATATGTGTGACCTCTACTGCTGACCTCACCACTGGAATTGTACACATCTAGTCAACGCCAAAAATTTCAGCACAAATTGTGAAACTTGACAGGATCGAGCACATTTGGAACAAAGTTAGCTTTTACATGAACAGGACCAGGAACACACAGCCTTGTTACACACTGCACAGGACTGGGAAAGGAGACCCAGAAACAATAGATGACCGAGTCAGAACATGACAGAAGTCTTCACACCTGTTTAACTGAAACATCCGCAGCTCCCCTTAGCAATGAGGGCAGGACTCATCTACACCAAGAGGCAGTAACTTCCAAAGCTGGTTCATACTTTCCCTTACTGAACTAGGCCAAAAGAAATATTCTGAAAGATGAAAATATTTTCACTGCTATTTTACTTAGGTCAGAGCTGTACTTCACCATGGCTGGTTATTAATGCAAGATGCATCTGGGTCAAAATTATGCCACAAACATCTTACACATGAAAACATTAAGAAAACTCTACCAGCTCCACAATTTCTGCAACCATACACCAGCTCGAAGGAGAAACTATAGACGACGGGGCTGGACCTGCCATTACACATCCCCCCAAACATCCTGCTGTAGTGACTTGGCATAACCTGTAACCACAGACCATGTGAATACGGACCACAAGACATCACCTGCTTTATCCAGTGACCAAATACTCAGCTGCTACAACTAAGATTCCATGTTGAGGGCCCTCCCAACACATGCTTGCCAGCCAGGGACAAGCAGAGGACCTCCCTTCAACACCCCACTAGCACCAAGATTTGTTTCACAGCAGCTGGATTCCAGGAGAGAGGAAACTTAGGACAAAGAGAGCAGTGTGGACACCTGAAACTGAATTAAGATGTTGAGGGGGAAAAAGAAAGGAAAAAAACAAGTATGTATTGCCTTGCATAAGCTCTCCACAGGGGGACCAGGCAGCACTGCCAGCAGCTCTGGCCAAGCTGGTGATGCACAATATGTAATTCTTGGGGATGGAAGGGGAGATCAGGCTATTTGAAGTGTCCAGGTTTCAAAGTTCTTTTGGAGAAAACAAAATTCAAAGGGCTTGGAGGTATTAGATAATCTATTGCCCACGCAAAATGTGGGCATGTGTCTGGCTTGTGTCTATATGTATGAGGATCCAGCTCTCAATTACATCCTAGTTACTCCCAGCATCCTTCCACTCCCTGCATTAATTTTGTGTACTGTTTACTGTTTTGTTATTTAAACTCTTCCATGAACACAGCATTAATCTGGGCTTCTTTTGGCTTTTCCAAGGTGTTCCCCTTCTCCCCATTTTAGGAGCTGATACAAGTCCGAAACACCATTTAATTCTGCAATTTTGGTTCCCTGTCACTTGTTTTTTAAAGCACTTTCATATCCTTCCCCAGCAACTCCTATTGACAGGAAGCACAATTACAGGTATTTAACATTTTGGGAGGCTCAGGATGCCTAGAGTCTCCAGCTAAGGTGGCCAACAGTAGGTTGTACTAAGTCAGTGGCCACTGTTGAGAACTTGGGTGCTCAAGGCTTCCCTCCAGCAACAGGGAGGAGCACAGACTCCCTTCGCTACACACCCGTGTTGTGCTGCACAAGTCAGTGAGAGGCCCAGCGAGCATCTCCCCCCTCCAGGCAACGCTGGTCCTTCCCCTGCAGCCGCATCCCCCAAAAGGGACACCCTGCTCCAGAGCACAGGTGATACAGCTGCTGCTTCTGTCCAGTACACAGAGGTTTTTGGCTAACACAGGAAAACAAATACATAACAACATGCTGACATAGTTTCTACCCTGGAATCTATGGACTATAGGTATGGCAGATCTTTCCTATCCACTAAAAGTTAAGTTTCTTGTTGTAGAGGAAAGTATGGGGTTTTTAAGAGGAACAGGAATTATTCCTGTTAGTGGCTACTACGGATTAAAGGTTAACAGATCTGCTTAGCTTTACTATCAATTCAAATCTAAATGCTGAATGTTCTGCTTGATGGTGTCAAATTCTCCATTTGAATTGCAAAAGCAGTAATAACCTTTTCTTATCATCAGCTGAGACCATTGCTCCTTACTTAAAATGTCGAGATCTCTCTCACTAGATAATTGCTCTGGAAAACTGTATGAAGTCGACAGAGTAAAACTACAAAGTGAGTTTTATTTCATCTTGCTCTCTGCTTGTCTCCGATTTTATCCTGAAGGTGAAATATGCATAAAAGCATTTTAAAAACACAGAGCCCAGGGCTAGCAGAGCCTGACCTGCTGCAAAAGGGTGCGGGCCACCCAGCGGGGTGAGGAAGGGCGGCGCGGGGGGAGCCACCCGGACCTGCAGATTTGCGGGTGGTAAACGGCTCCCGCTGGATTTCGTGTTCCCACTGCCCCGCTCTGCGGGTCCCGCGAAACTGCGGAGGGGATCCGTCCCGCACCGCAACACGGACGCGGGCGGCGGCTAAGCTGACGGGGGTCCCCCTCACCTGCGGGGTGCGCGAAGAGAAGCCCCCAAACAGCGCTTTCCACACCCAAACCCCACCGAGCCGCCTCCCGCGGCCAGGGTGGCCGCAGCCGCGTCGCCCCAGCCCGTCGGCACCAAAGCTCCACCGGGCAGCGGCAGCAGGGACCCGGGATGCCACCGGGGCAGCGCCTCCTTCCCCCGGCACTATGCGTGTATGTGTGTGCCGCCCTCCCGCCCTCCGCCGCCCTCCCCTCCATCCGCGGAGACAGGGGGAGAAGTTGCAACAAACTCCCGGTACCGGAGCGGGGAGGTGGGTGATGCTCCGCTGGCCCCGCTCCCACCGCCACCCTCCCCGGGCAGCTTGGCGGGCTCGGCCNGCCGTCCCCCGTGGCACAGCACCCCCCGCGGGGTCGCCGCCACCTGCAGCCGCTCCCTGGGGACAGGCGCGGGGGTCCCCGCTGCCGGCACGCCCAGCCCTCCCCCGGCAGAGCTCTCTCCGGGCAGAGGTGCCAAAATCCCCACTTGGCTTCGTCGTGCGGTGCCCGGGAGGATGGAAGGAGCCCGCCCCGAGGCCACCTTCCTCACGGCAGCTGAAACTTTTTCCTTCTGTTCTGCAAGAGGCTTAAACCGCTGCCAAGTCAGCAGGATGCTGCCCTGCTCCCTAAGGGACTGCCCATGCTCAGGGTGCTGCTGGCATCCAAGGGGCATGGAGCACTGCGAACTTCCAGTGGAGGTCAGGATGCCTCCTGTCCCAGGAGTGGCCAAGGGGCCAGCACCACTCCGAGCATCAAGGCCACGCTCAACAATTTCACAGTGCCCAGCACCAACAGCTCCAGCACAACAAGGACAGGCTTTGGGACTGCCACCTTCTGCTATGGGGTGGAACATCTTCCACATGCTTCCTCACAGCAGCCTGATCCTCTGATGCTACGTCTGGGATGCAGATGGAGAAGTGGGGTTACAGCACTGTGGGGAGCTGCCCCAGCCCTGCTGAAGCTACAGCCCAAACCCCAGCTGCAATTCAGGCTCCTTCTGTCCCCCACCCTGCATGAGGCCTGAACCATGGGAGTGACAGAAATATGACCATTTCCACCCCCAGAGTCTGGCAGAGTCGGGAACAGCAGATTAAAGCATAGCATTTGCAGTCAACAGATTTGTTTCAAACACCAAGGTGCAAAAACTCATCTCCTCAAGTCCCACAGCACGCGCCCACCCGCCTCCCCCCCAATCCTGCAGGGACACACCCGCTCCATGGCTTAACACAAGTGCACCACAGCAGCAGCACCAGTCTCTGCTCCAGCTGCCACACAGACGTATAAGGAAAAATGTTGTCAGTGTTATTAAAATAACGTATGAATCGCAGTGTTCACGTCACCCTCACAATTATCTGACTTGATGTTTCCATCTCCTTAGATGGGTCTGCTCCATGGCGACTGCCAGGCAGGGGAGGTGATGCTGTTACTGGCCCCAAGCGAGCTGTCAGCTAACAGTGTTCTACAACGGCACAGGACATCCCTTTATGGAGTAAAAGGCAAAAGACCAGCCCTGAACCTTCTTTTGCTATCCAGCAGGCTAAAGGCAAAACCTCCAGAAATACTTAAATTACTTCGGTGCTTGGGCCATGTTTGAAGACATTGGGGAGCCCCATCCTGGCTGCCACGCATGATAGAGGGAGCAGTACCAGGAGCACCGTGCTGCCACTCACCCTTAGTGGCTGCACACTCCAGTGCTCACAGGGACACGCTCACGCTGCCCTTGGCTTGTGCGAGGACATGCAGACATTGCCCTTCCCCGTGGAGATCAGAAATGACACAGAAAAGTGAAAGCCTCTGCAAGGTCCTGCTCTGCACAAAAGAACGTTTCTCCAGACACAAAAACCATTTCCAGCCCTCCCTGCTGACCTGGGGCCACCCGAGCAGCACCTCACCCTTGCATGCTGGGAAGATTTGTTACAAAAGCAGAGAAGTGTGTGTCATGCTTGACCCGAGCATCAACCACCACACCCCACAGCCTGCAAGTCAGGCTCCCAAACCCTCTCCGGGTGCACGAGCCTGAGGGGCAAGTGTGATATCATTTCAGTGCCGGTGTTTTAAATAGCAAAGCAGTACTGAAGGGCATCTTCTCAATAAGCCAGGCATCGGGTTCACCTGTGAAGAAACCATGACCCTTATAGGGCAGCTCTGCCACAAGGCCAGCCTTGAGGACCAACACCATGGGACATGTTGCAGGGCCCGGGCAGGGTTGTATCCAGTCAGAGTGAAGCCTCAATGAATGTGAACTTCTGTTTCTGAAAACACTTTGCCAGAGCATCCCTTAGCAGTGAAAGCCTAATTAAAGAGATTCAAGTCTTGCAGCTTCATTATGGATGCTTTGCCCTCCTCTCTCCAGGAAGGGATGCACTAACCCTGCACCAGCTCCTGACCAAGACACCCACCAGAGCTCTCTCCTTCCCACTTGCCAGGCAAACACGGTGTCCTTGTCACCTTCTTGTTTCTTCCAGCTGATGTTTACACACCTTCACACTGGCGTTTTCTAAAACCCTCGTCTTCCTCAAGTGAACTCTGTAGTAGTCTTATCGATCCTTCCCACCTGGGTAAACCCATCCACCATCGCTGTTTGAACCAGCTGGGATCAGGCGTGACCGGGGCTGTCAGCAGCAGCAGCACACAAAGGAAGTTCAGGATCTGCAATTGGCAGAAAGAGACTGACCCTCCAGCTGGAGGCTGCATCTCTCTTAGTTTACACAACTTTTATACAAACTTAAACAATTCGGGGGGCGGGAGGGGGACAGTTACTTAGTTTCAAAAAGGATAGGAAAACAGAGAAAATGAGTGCTGAATGCTGTAGTCTTCAGGCTGAGGTTGTATGAGAGGAAGGTAGGAATATGCTTATGGGGGGAGAGAAGTAGCTTGACTATAAATTTCCAAAATCAAACTGGTTGATTAAAAAGCAATGTGAGCCCCCTGAGCCCCACCAGCATCCTCCCCAAGCCTTACCCCTCACCACGACAGTGGACAGAACAGTCTCCAGGCATACTCGAGCATCATGTGGGTTATGGCTGTTTCAGAAAATTCAGTCCTGCTTTTGCCCTTTCAGACCTGCCCTGCAACATCCCAGCAGGAAACTCACTTTTCAGCTGGACTGGGTGCTGCTGGGCTGGCCAGGGTACCAGCCAGAACCCAACTCAGGAAATGAGCAATCAAACTTGGGTAACTCCATGTCACACTCTCACTAAGATGAGGTAAGTTTTACCTAGACTTTCTAATATTTTAATCCAAACATCATTTTTTATTGGTTATCTAAGCTGTTCTGCATTAGGTAAGTCTGCTCCCAGCCAGTCAGAGATCTTTTCCCGTTGCTTAAATAAACAGTATAAATTCATATTTCCAGGATGTACCGTGTTCCAGAATGTGCCTGTAAGGAGATACAGGTTTTTTTTTTCCTATTAATTTTCCTTTTACTGTGCCAAACTGTGGAGCTTCTCTTCATGTAATGAGTTAATATTAAGATAATTCTTTCTGAAGACTGCAATACATTACACAGGTTGGTCCAACTTCTCTCAGTCTCCTTCACTCCTGTGCTCACAGAACAGAAATACTGGAGCCAGGGGAGTTCTTGCATTTCAAAAGGGAATATTTGATGAAATAGGACCTGTTTCGTTTTTATTCACATAGTAAATTTGAAGCATTTCCAGTGACTCCATCCAGGATATTTTCTCCTAGTTAGTTCACTTTTTTTTTCCTTTTTCAACATCTCATAGCCTCATGTAAGATGTTTACGGCAGCATGGCTCCTCTGCATTTGAAAACAAAAATAAACCACTTTTTTTTTTTTAATTGAAATTGCCTTTTTAATTAATTAAAATTGTCTAATAACTGATGTCAATGAATTATTGGACTTCACAAGCTCCATAGCTTTAGGAGCACTATTACTTCTCACTGAAACATGAATGACAGGAAGAGTCAGTCAGTTATTTGACTGCTGCTTCCCCAAATATTGTGCAGACTTCACAAGTCTGTTTCCAAGATCCTCTTTCTATATCAGAGTTTTCTAATCAGAGTCTAATGCAAGTTTACAAAGCATACACAAGTCATTAAAAATACTTTTTTTTTTTCCCCCCCTTGAGAATTGGGTTAACCTTGGATTTGCCTTTGCAGAGTAAGGTTCTCCCTAGGGAGCAAATTTAATGTTCTGTAAAGTGCTGTAATTAATAACAGGCTTCCAAAATCTAAATACAGTTGTTACTCTTAAACATGTTACCAACTCACCCCAATTCAACAGCAAAGATGTTTTGTTCAAGTACTGGCAAAATGCAGACCACGTACCTCCAAGGGTCCTTGATTTCCTTTCAATATTGTGTTTTGGTAAATTGAAAGGGAAATTTATTTACATACTTGCTTACTGTATAACCCCCAGTGATGTAGTACCGTTATTTAGGTAGTCATTTTTTGCTGATTATGTAGGTGCAGTGGGATGATTGCACAGACACAGGAGTGCAGCTCCACCAACAGTGGTTCAGCTGAGGCTACGTCAGCTCACAGTGCATCTGGCTCATTATCCCCTTTGCAAGCATTGGTAGTGGGAGATGCTGTGAACCCGAAGCAATGCAATGTTAATGATTTGTGAAAATGAGGCAGCGGTAAATATCCCAGGGAAGTGAGATAATTCCAGTTTGGATACACCATATTCTCCCACCCATGCATGCTGGGCTTGCTGAGTATAATGAAGTCCTGATTTCCAAGTTGTTTGAGAAGGTTTTGCTGGGGTTCCCATAGCAACCAGGTGTCTTTAATGACCTGTGTTGGTGTCAAGAGAGGTTGTGTTTCTGATTATCTCTTCAGCTGTAATTACCCTACCACCTTCCCCAAGTACCAGGACAGTTATGTCTCTTCCTTGACCAAAAATAACTCAGCAGGTGCCTAGACTAAATAAATGTGTGCAATGCATTGGTAGTGACCAATTTTCTGATATTTTTGTGATATCCCTTTTTTCTTCTCACCTTTTGGCTTCATCTTTAGAAAAGTAGGTATTTGGTCTCACTTCTCCACGGTGCCACTGTACAGATTCTACTCATAGCAGCAGTGAAAATAAACCACCACGGCCAGAGTAGGTCAACAAGTGCAGAAGGAAGGTTACTGCAAAGATTTTGTGTGGATTTAAAAGTCTCCATCAGTTCTGCAAATACAGGACAAAATACATGATAACAAAGGGGCAAGCAAGCCTTACTCTTAGTAATTTATTAGAAATAGTAATTCTAATTATATAATACTAATAGTATTTCTACTAGAAATTATTCTAGTATTATATAATACTAAATAGTATTTCTAATAGAAATAGTATTTCTATTAGAAATAGTATTTCCATCCCCTCTGCCAGGCAGCACCCCAATGGCAGCCGGTGGGAGCCCCCGGGGAGTAAGCAAAGCAGGGCCATCAGCCTCCCAGCTGACACAAAGCCCATCCTCCAGAGCTGCCAACCCCCTCAATCTCGGTACCCACCATGCCCTGTTTTTTCTTAATCAGCCTCAGGAAAGAAATCTGTGGATTTTGGCAGCATCTGTGCTGTGGGGGAGGACTGGGGGTCACACCAGCTCCCTGGGTGAAGGCAGCCTCTGGCTCCATGCCCTGTCGGCGTCATGCCAGCCAGCAGGAAGCAGCGAGCTGAGGGAATTCAGGCCATCCGAACAGATCTGGGCCACGGAGGCGGCAAGAAAAGTGCCTGGAGAAAGTGGAAGGAGGTGGATTCGGGTCAGAGGCTGCGGGCCAGGCACCAGTCCCTTGGTGGGAGGTGGGGGACATGCAGGTGTGAGGATGGGGAAAGGGAGGGCAGGTGCAGGGAGCCATTTAGGCAGTTATCCAGCTGCAGTGCCAGGGCACGGGGCAGGATGTGTGGGACTCGTGTGTCCCAAGGGATCCCCACAGAGGAAGCAGGACTGGGAAGAGGGAAGCAGCAAGGATGAAAAAGGAGAAATGCCAGAGTCCTGGAGCCTGAGGAAGCCAGAAGACTGAGGGGCTTGGGGGCAGTGATGACATGCCTGGGGCAGATGAAAGACCAGGGTGATAGGATGGGAAAAGAAGTCTTCACCTCCCCCAGGGGGTGCTCTCAGCATGGTGCCAGTGACACAGCTGGTGGCCAGACACTTCCTTGCAGGAACAATGACATTTCCCAGACAGCCTCTAGCAGCAAATCTTTCATTAACATACCCAAAGAAGCTCAAGTCCCACTCATAATGCACCAATTAATCTTGTAAGCAGCAGAAAACAACTGACACAAAATCTTTGGGTTGATTCGTGCCATAAACTTACATCTTCGGTCTCTCCAAGGTCCAGGAGAGTTTGAAACAAGATCCCGTCAGCGCTCTGCACCCTTAATCATGTTGGTTTTATTTGTGAATTACCCTTGATGATTATTAAATAGTTACTTGTCTGTGATAAAGAGAAATATGTACCTCCAAAACTATTTACAGAGATCATGATCGTCCCACATCATAATTGAAACACTAAGCTAAATCCATGACTTCTTATAGCTCCTGCCCATAACTCTTCTCTGAGTTGCACAAATGAGATTTTGTGAATTTAACTTGACTCACTTCTCATTTTTAACAATATATTCAAGAGGAGAATCATGTCTAGAGAGAGACAGCACTGAAGACAATGAAATTATGAAAAGGAATGAAGAATCACAGGTGATAAATAAATATTGAGTTGATTTTATATGCAATGGATGATCCCTCAGAGTAAGAAAATTTACCAAGAAAAGAGATTTTTTTGACAGTCTACACTCAAAATTTTTGTTTGCAGGGCACCACTGTAGCAATAAAAATGTTTGGCAATCAACCTAGATTTCATAATTTCCAACTACTCAAATTTATCTGTAAAAATAGGAAGTTTACTAGAAGGCACACTTCCTATTTCAGTGATATGTACCCACTAGTTATTCATAAGCATAAGGAGACTGGTCAACTATGTGGCAATCTGGAAGCATTTTCTCCTTCCTCAGCTTGAGAGATGTAGAGAGAAATTCTGCTGGAAACATCTGTGCATGCAAAGGTTCTCTCACAGCTAAAACCAGGCAATTTTCATGTTATGCTACTGAGATGTTCATGGCAGAGGGTGTAGTAGGATATGTAATAGCAACAGTGTCATTTGTTTAATGAAACCTCCTTGTCTTCCACAATCAGCAGCTGGTACTGGCAAAACACCAGTGTCTGACTATGTCAAAGCACATAAAGGGGCAGAAACCCGAAAGCATTGCAGGACAAGGGAAACCATACTCCCTGCTCTGCAGTGGTTCTGGACTACAAAATGTGTGAGACAGGAAGGAGAGTGAAGTTCAAGGATGAAATTGTGCTCCAATTCACCCAAGTCCTAATTTAAAAAAGACAAATGGGTAAATGGGCTGTGGAGGGTCTCCTTCTTGGTCCCTGACCTGGGCATTGCACAGATTATTGGGAAGATTTTTAACACATACACTGCTGGATGGATGTGAACCAATTTGCTGGCAAATACCTACAGAGGTTGCAAATATAGATTTATATATAATTCAGAGAAGCCCAAGAATCACCCTCGTGTACAATAATTTAGTGGTTCTCAAGTCTCTCCTAAGTTTTTGGGAGCCAGAGTGAATACAGAGCCCTCACTGAAGGTATAAGGCTGATGCCATCAACATGTCACACAAGATTTTTCCAAGGTTTACAACTCAAAGAAAAAACTTTATAAGCATGTAAAATGTCTTCAACCCTAGAAGCAAAAATACATAATAGAAAATTAACAAACCTCAGAAGTGCTTACATTTGAGCATGAGCAGTCCCAGTACAGCAAAGCAATGGACTCACATGCTTTGCTCAGCGCTGCCTGGGAGCTTGTTTCAAGCTAAAAGCAAGAAATAGGTTAAACAGACTGACCCATGGCAGTCAGAAAGGTTTAATGGATACACGACACTAAAAGCCAATGCCACATAGCCAGAGCAGGTTTTGTACAACTAACATATCTATATGTAATCATGAGATGGATTATTATGAGATGGGATTTGCTTTTTTTTTCCTTTCAAAAAGCTTGTTAAGCATTGTCTTTTTAAAGAAATTTAAGGGATGTGTGCCTCTTTGGCATGTAACAAAGAGGAATACATCCCCATGCTGAGGGAAGGGATTTGCCAACTATTGCTGCAGAATATTACGCAGAAAATTGCACTCATAAATCACCCCTGACACTGAAGTTTGAAGAAGAGGGATGTAAATCAGAGACGACACATAAATGAGAAAGGGAGAGAAAGACAATGAATTCTAAGAAATCTCAAGGCTGAGTTGCTTTTGAATGATAAGCACATTTAACTGTTAATTTGAAGTCTGATATTATTTCTACGCCCGCAATGTCTGCCTTTCTTGAGAGGTGCTGCCAGACGGAAAAAAAGATGACTACATTGTTTATGCATAAAACCCAATGTGTTTATGAAAAAAAAAAAACCAATTATGCTTGAAAAACATGTGTAGGGCCAGCCATACATCCAGGGCAGCGGCCATGGTTTTGTGGAGAGATTTTGCTTTTCAAGTCCCCTGAAGTGTAGCAAAATTAGAAACTATTAACCAATTTGTACAGAAATTTTGTAACATGTTGCATGAAACTGAAAATGTTATCAAAGTATCACCACGTTTACCATTCAATAATCTATTCCAAACGATATCACTAAGTAAATCAGAACTGTGAGACATTTTGTTTTAAACCTCACGTATCTGTCAGTACTGCTAGCTTACCACCTGATTTTAATCTCATATGACTGAAAATAAAATGACTCTTCAAAGCTATCAGAAATTGAGGCATCTCCATGGAACTGTAAAATTTCTCTCTGTGGGAATGAAATGGGTGAAAGATGGCGCAAAACTTAGTTCAGTGCTCTCAAAATCTCCTCCAGGCTTTGTTCTTATCACACACAGGTCAACACAGGGTGTGGGCAAAAAGAGGAATCAGCGTGCTGAGCGCTGAAGACAAAAATAACTGGTCATCATCTTTTATATGTAGAACAATCTCAATTTCACATTCTTGGCAAGATTAAAGCGGAATGGCATAATAGGCACATGGGAAAGCAGGTCCATTATTATTTACATGACATTTGGACACTTTTGTTTTGACAGACCACACCAGCAAATGTCATACAAAAGGAAAACTACTGAAATATATGTGCAAATTAAATTAATAGGAGGTACTGGTGTCACGGACAGACCACAAATAAGACATTATGGACAGCTCATCTTTGGTACAAAATCCTCAAAAGAAATTATTCTGCACTATGACAGTTATTATCTGTTAGCCTTCTTCACATGACAGGTGCAATATAGCAAGTCAGACAACTACAGGCTGCTCTCTAGAAGAAATACCCATACCATGTAATAGGATCTACAAACATGAAGTTTATGAAGTTTTTCAGCAATACAGATTTCAGCTCTCTATAACCTATCCATGTGTTTGTCCTCTTGCAGAAAGAAGCAGAACTAGATCTGTTGTTTGTGGGCTCTCACATCTGTCTTATACTGTCTCCGTATAATATAGGAAATAAACTGACTTCTAGAAAACTGAAGAAACTGCACACTTTAGACATTATTTTTCCAGAGAAGCTAAAGCCAACCTTCTGGAAACTGGCCAAGGTAAATGGAGCTTTATCGTGCATGGAATTGCCCTAATACTCATTACCAAAGCACGTCGTGGTCAGACATGCAGATGAAAGGGAGTAAGAACTGAGATTCTACATCTTGATTTCATAGGCTTGAGGGCATAAGATACAAATCCCAGAAAGATATTGCAGGTAAATATTGTATTTTAATTTTTTTTTAATACAAGAATGCCTGCTAAGCTATCAGATTGGGTAGCTACTCTTAAGCAGCCTTTCTGATAGTATTTTGAAAAATTGCTGGTTGCCAAAGGTAAATGCACTAAGCAAAGAATACACAAGAGTTGGCAGTGGAGGTCTGTCATAAATTTTGTTTCCAGATTCAACAAGGTTTTCAACTTGGCTGAGATTTTATTTGTTAGAATTTATATAGATTCATAACTTTCACATGTACTAAAACACAGTGTAAGTCATTAGCTAAGTGGGTAGTTTTGGGAAACTTTTAGAATTATGGACTTATAAAAGCCTTTCATGGAAAGATCTCAGAACATTTCAGACACATTCATTAGCTCTCCTAGAGCATAGTAGGTGAATTTAATTACATGCAATGTGAATATAAATAAATTGCTACCCTGTGAAAAAAAGTGTTGTGCTGGAAGTCAGACTTGTGGTCTCCTCCCAAAGCTGGGTCAGTGCTCACAATGCCACTGCTGCATTTGCAAAGGTTTTTGCTCAAGCCTTGGAAATGTCCCAAGCCATCAGCCTGAGAAATGAAGCTATACTACTTCTTTTCTTATGGATACATCCACAGGTCAAATCCATGTGGTCTGACTGTCATCAGAAGCATCCTGTGCTGATATTTTGACATAAATATCCCATGTTTGTTTTATTAGAATTTGTAGGCACTTTCCTCTCAGAAAGGCTTTCATGTAATCTTGACTTTATTTTTTTATGTCAAACATCACAAAAGAGGCAAAAATGTGACTACACCAAAATGCTGAGACTTTGAAACACGGAAAATATATGAAGCCATAGCTTGAGCACAAAAAAGGGCATTTGCACAGGCTACAGAGCAGCANCTAATCGTACTTGCAGCTACTACATGCCAAAATCATCTAAATTACGTTAGGCCATTTACTATTTCCACAGCAGCTACATCCATTTATGTTAACTTGTACAATTTATACCTGGGCACATAGGCTCAGATTCCAGGCAGATTTACTTCAGATTAGTTCAAATCCATGTAAACAAATTTAAAAATTGTGATGAAATCAGAACAGCTACACTCTGATTTCTTTGAGCAGTGTTGGACTGCCATCCACATATGATCAAATACAAACGTACATGAACTTGGTCACATGGAAACATGAATGGAGGCCAAAGTTTAAGACACTGCAAATTCAGATTATTGTCCTTGTGTGTACTACTTCCAGGAGGCAGAAGGGAAGTCACAGCTGGCTTGATAAGAGACCTCTGTTCTGTTGCAAGGAGCTACCTCTGAAAGAAGTTAGACCAGTCCACAGGAAAAGAAACAAATCAAAGATCTAGGCCGAAGGGCATCTCCTTGAGAAGATAGCATTGCTTCCAGACTGATAAATATGATCTCTCCTGATCTGTGGGAATCTAGCTTGCTGGCCCTAGGCTTTTTGCTGGGGCAGATTGTTTCCTTTGGACTCTTCCTGATCTGTTGTTGAAGCACGCACAGCAGACCAGCTTATTTTCCTAAATGATTAACTTTGCTGCCTTTTCTGCTCAGCACATCAGATAAAGAAGGTTATTCGGTTAGCTTATTTATTTACATTCCTTTGCCAAAGATCTCACCAAACAAAGCCTATTTATTCTTTGCTAAAGGGGATGTTTATTTACAATAGTAATCTCATCATAAACTTCTTAAAAGGAGGATTTGAAAATGGAATTCATAATAGCAGAGAAATCTGACTTTTCCAGAAAGATCATTTTTGTTATCCATTTCATACTGTAGAAGGAATGAAACCAACTGAGCCCTGAT
>VZTM01014822.1:101121-117146 GCA_013400555.1 Jacana jacana
TTTCTGCTCAGCACATCAGATAAAGAAGGTTATTCGGTTAGCTTATTTATTTACATTCCTTTGCCAAAGATCTCACCAAACAAAGCCTATTTATTCTTTGCTAAAGGGGATGTTTATTTACAATAGTAATCTCATCATAAACTTCTTAAAAGGAGGATTTGAAAATGGAATTCATAATAGCAGAGAAATCTGACTTTTCCAGAAAGATCATTTTTGTTATCCATTTCATACTGTAGAAGGAATGAAACCAACTGAGCCCTGATGGGGCTGGATGTGGCATAACCACTTTCAAGTTTTGTTTGTTTTCACTGGTATTCCCGCTTCCCAACAGAATGAATCACCTTCACCTAATTGGAGCTTTTCCAAAGTACGAGGGGGAAAAGTGTACGAAGGATTCAGATGCTGGGTCCCACAGCGGGTGCTGCACAGAAATTGCAGAGGAGGGATAATCTCTAGTGTAAGCAGAAAGGAGAGTCAAGAAGTACAAAGACAACTTCTGAGCAATCCTCCTGCAGTGACCAGCATGTCCAACTGAGAAAGAGCTGGTTAGGAGCTGAGAGCACATTGAGCTCTGCCCATATTTGTAACAATCTCCAGCTATTTCATGTAGCAGCAGTATTCCGATTGCTCTGACTCCAGACTCGGGCTGGTCCCATCTCCCTGATGAGACTCTTAAGATTAAAGTAAAGGTGGCTCAGAGTCAAATTTGCCTTATGCCATCCCTCCTGACCTCACATAACTATAGTGTTTTGCGGATGCTCAACCAAAATCTCGGGGAATGGAGGACAAACTTGCAAACAGGAGAAAAAGCAGATCAGCACCATATCTCTCATTTGGCACCAGTTAAGTGCTTTGTCCTTCTCTTACTCTCATCTGTTTGTGCAGAGCTTTTCACAGGGTTAATAGACTCCAAGAGATAAAATGTATTTTAAACAAACAAACAATCCCTCACACTCTTTTTTTTGGTCATAAAATAAAAGGTACTTGAAAGCCATGACCTAGTTCATATCTCACAGTAGCCACCAGGTTTGAGGAGAGGGTTTGGGCACATGCTGGACTGCCCTGTACCTCCCATTTCTTACGAACATGTGTGAATTCATCAGTTCTTTGATACACACATTATTTTAACTACCCATAGCAGAGAATGGCCTGAGAGACTAAATCTTTCCCTTAATTGAACTGATTTTCATCTGCCTCCCATGTTCAAGCAGGAAGAAGAGGTCCATGAGAGACTCGTTTCTCTGCACTCCCTTCAAGGTCAGGAACATAAGAGCAGAGAAATACACAAATAGCAGATTTCAGTCCAGGCAGCACTAAGTAGCGTGTGAAGCTTGGAAATGTGACAGAGGGAAAAGAAGCATCAGTTCCCAAAGCATTCAGCTGATCAGCCTGCACAGAAACTGAAGGAAGAATGGGCTGGATTTGCTCCCTGTAAGGATGGGCCATGGCTCTGTCTGATACAGCGTGCCAGGCCACACTGCAAAAGCTGAGTGGTTGTGGGCAAAAGGAGAATGGAATTTCAGAGAAATTTTGGCTATAGGATTTAGCCTTGTGAAGGGGAAAAGGAGTTCCCCACAAGCATTCTCCAACAACACGACTGAGAAGGGGCTGGTTCATTCCCCTTAGCCATCCACAACACAGAATAATATTCAGAGGCATTAAATTTATGTCTCATCAGGTGTCTAGTGCTATCAAAAGAGAAACTATACATCTTCAGGAATGTCATATCTGCTCAAGCATTTCTCAACAAAGCCCTGTTGGATAAAAGCAAAGCCGTTTCCAGAAATAAAGCTGAACTAGGATGGAAACATCAATGTTGTGACTGAAGTTTCACTGCATGAGACTCCACTGAAGCAAGCAATGTTTGCTTTAGTGCTATATTCACCTGTGGTCAGATTTTAAAAATATTTTTAGAGGCAGAGAGACACCAAACCAGTTTCACCCAAAACATCATGAATACCATCTTCAAACTCCCATTGTTTTCAAAGAAATTAAGCACACTGAGACTTTTGCCATTCCAAGACTCCCCTTACTGAGCTGAAATCTTATTTCTCCTGTCCCTCACACCAGTGTACCAGCTGACTACATTTGCAGCGGAGGGAGTAACAGCAAAATCAGACCAGTGGTTTCAGTGTAGGTTGTTCCCCAGCCTGGACTGACAATGCACAGGGTTAATCATGGCAGGGGGTGCCTCAGGTCTCCTCCATAGACCACCTGCACCTTTCCCAGCTCTCTGGCTGTTTGGCTCTCTCTGAGCCCAAGATTTGATTAATCTGCTAATGTGAGAGAGTAAGCTGGGAACAAATAGAGTTCCTGCAGGTTTGCCCCGGCTACTTGCCTGGGTCCCAACTGGGTCAGGATCACCTCCCCAGACCTTTTCATCCTCTGTCTGTCCCACCAGAACGGCAGGAAGGCAAAAGCCAAGGGGCTGACAGCCGTGACACAAAGAATGGCGGTGCCTCTGCCTGCTCCCAGCCTCTGCTGCCGCCTGCCCAACCCAGGCTGTCACTGCACACCTGGCACAAGGATACATCAGTCGGTTAGCTGATTCCCATGTTCAAGGAAATTGTCTTCATAATTTTGGACTGACTCCATCCAGAATCCATGTAAATCATGACAATTTCCTGCTAGCCCATACATCACAACTCTGAGCTGTAACTGCAAGTTTCACACCACCAAAGAAGCATGCAAGACTAGTTCATGCTGCTGGGGGAAAAAATAAACCACTCAGGGAGTTCACTTATTTCCAAAGGGAAGAGGAGGAAAAAAGGGCCAAACCTGGGGAATCCACAAGTGCTGGAGATTAGAGATTAGTGATAAGGCCAGAGCTATAGGAGCTCGAGGCTCCCCATTGCCGGGGGGGGAGCACATACAGTCACCCCTTTCTGCATCTGGATGATTTAAAGCAAAACTCCATATGTAGTAGGTGGTATTTGCTATATACCTGTATTTGTTCTTTAGACAGTACAAACCCCCTCTGGTTTGGGAATAGGATAGGGAATAACCAGTGTCCTTGGCTACATTCATGTATACCTGTAGAAAGACATGATCAGGCACATAAAAGCAGTAATTAGCTTGTTCTAGCAGCTTCAGAGCTGGGATAAAAATCCAGGATGGGTTTGTTCCCTCCAGGTCTGAGGGCTGCTCCATCTGGCAGGCACTGCGAAGCCTCACAAGTATCTCAGAAGTGTGCGGATACAGACACAGGGCATGCATAACATGCCATCAGAGTTCAATAAAATAAACTGGAGGGAGCAAAAGTAATTTTCAAAGCACGATTCACAGGAAGCACAGGATGATTTACAGAAGCTAGAGCCTGCAAGCTGACAGGAAAATAGCTCCTCGCAAATTACTTATCTTTCAGGTCAGTCACTTGAGGAGAAATATAGGATGGTCAAGAGTCACTACCAAGGTGTGATTTGTATGCAGAAGAGCTGCTGCTCATTGCAACATCTCTCCTGTAAAATATGGGCTATGAATATGTATGTTCCCTAGAATAGAGTCACTTGTTTCCTTGCTTTATAGATATTTGTAGAGCTTCAAAGATAAACCAATATTTTATTACTGAAAAAGCTAAAAATTCTGAAGAACGAGTGTTTCTTTTCTCTCTGATTTACAAATCAATTACAAGACCAATGCATTTGTCCCCATTCCACACAAGTTACAAAAAATGTCTGAGAATATAGCTTCTTCCTGGCCCCTCTTTCTAAAGGGTTCTTAAAACATTCCTGGAATTCACCATAAACAAAAGTTGCCATACCTGCAGCAGCAAACTGCACCAATGAAAAAAATCTGGTCTGGCAGCTAACAGAAGCAAAAGCACAACTTCTGTCGTAGAAAACACTGCCTGAGTCTCATACTAGTAATTATTGTCTTGGGCCAATTTCACTGAAAGCCCATAGTAGCAAATAAAGGACATAGGAAAGACGTTCTGGATTTCTGAGCTGCATTTGGCATTTCCATAATTCAAACACAGCATTGTGTTACTAACATACATATTCACCATCCAGCTGTTCCCAACAGTAAGAGACTCTGGTTCTCCAACAGGTAACAGTTCTACTAAAAGATGTTTTCATTTGCTTTCCTTTATAATATTTCAAATTTGGAGTATATCTGCCTCATATACTCTCCTTTTTTTTTGTTTGCTTTAAATGAACTGGAATATCTCAATAAAATTTACATTATAGCAACACTAACAGCCTGATTTACAATAAACTGTCTACCTCTTGTCAGCACTAGTTGTGCAAGATGTGGAAAATATTTCAATTGTTATGAATGTAGCTAGAAGCAATAACAATAAAACTGAAAATTAAAGGAAATATTCCAGATGCACTCTGACCACCTAAACAACACAGTGAAACCAATGGCAGCTTTCTTATCTTTATAATTCCCAATTACATTTGTTTTTAGCCCACCTGAGGTCTGGAGATGTCAGCAGCAGCAAGGAAAGGGAAGGACTGTCTGAGGCAACAGCTGTCCTCACAGAGGTGATCAGAAGTTTGTGTTTTCCTGGGACATCATTTTTTTTTGACTGTAAATGTTTTTCATGTGAAATACAAAGATTTTTCAACATAAAGAGGTCAAACAGAGCTTAGCCCTTCCATACTTATCAGCTTGTAACAAAAGGGCTGAGTGGTCCACTGCACTGCACCATATAGGATCCGTAATTAGCCACCACAATCTGTCTCTATACCATGCAGTCTTAGCTTCACCAATGGCAGGTGTCTTTGAAGCACAAAGTCAGATCAAGCCTGCTCACATGAACAAGTTGTTCTGTAACAAAATCTCTTTCTAAAAGTCAGAGCCCAGACTTGCAGTCATATCCACTCAGGAACAGACTGTGGCTCGTACCGCCTGGACTGCTGTACTGCTTTTATACTGCAGTTTTATTTGTCTCACTTTGGAGAGATTACCTTGTTAATAAAATCCATTTTTTCCTTTTCAAATTAACAGCTGGACTATCTTCTTTTGGCATTATTTATATGCTCGTGTCCTTTCAAATGAAGAAAAACAAAAGAAACAGCTGCAATCTTCACTTGATAACATTTATTCAATATTTTCTGAAATAAGCAATAATTTTAAGAAGCCCATAAGCAATCAAATACAGCCACAAAAACCCCATACTGATCCTAAATAAGAAGCACTATGAGAAATACACAATATTTCATGAAACAATACTGTACATCAACAACCTTTAGGAAACAAACAACCCAAACCTAATGCTTAGTTTACTCACAATATAAAAAACTTTAACTTTTAAAGAAAAATATAGATTCAGTCCAATTGTAGGATCCAATCCCCTGCCCACTGAAGTCAATGGAAGTTCTCTCATTGATTTCAATGTTTAAAGGATCATGTCCTTACTTTGCCTCAAGAGGCACTTTAATTATTATACAAGGCCTAGCCTGAATGCTGTTATAAAAAAAAAAAACATAAATTCAAGAGTATGTTTCAGCAACAGGAGAAATAGGTTATCTATCCATGCACATGGAATAAGGCAAAAGCTAATTCATTCAGATTAGGAATAGTAATTTTTACTAGTTTCTCTTTCACAACACAAACATTTTAGACTTTTTTAATTAATGGATATATTATATATCATATTATGCTTCACATTTTTCCTACCTCTACTGAGAAAGCTGGCACTGACATGTCATAAAGAACTCCTCATTAATTATTGTTTTCTGCTCTGTAACAACCACAAGAAACTCATCTGGGTTTAGTAATAGTGTCTACCAAGAAAAAAGCACACACTATCATAAGCTTATAGTTTATAGAGCTCGAGGTACATTAAAATGTAATTAATGAAGTTCACAAATTCTGTTTTAAAATATTTTTCAAAACTAAAAGCTGCAGAAAATTGGTTCTTAAATATTCTACAGAAAATTCTGAAGCATCTAATGGTTTAAATTACTTATGCTTTCTTCTTAAAAATATTTAAATTAGGTTAGTAGCCCATCCTTTTGAAAAATAATCCAAAAAAGATACACTAGATTACAAATCTTTTGTCTTAATCAGTGTAACCAAAGGTTTGTCATCTGGGCTGTAATCTTCATAGGCGATGGGGGTTGCATCATACATTGCAGGTCGGGATTTCTTGCCAAACCTGGAAACAAAAGAAAGCTTTTGGTAACAGGAGTGTGAATGGGTTAATGGCCACTTTCCCCTACGCTGCTCTCCAACAGGTCATTTCTCAACCTATACTGGAACCTGGGGTTGTTCTTGCCCAGATGCAAGACTCTACACTTGCCCTTGTTATAGTTCATTAAGTTTCTCCCCGCCCAACTCTCCAGCCTGTTCACGTCTCGCTGGATGGAAGCACAGCCTGCTGACGTGTTAGCCACTCCTCCCAGTTTGGTGTCATCAGCAAATTTGCTGATAGTACACTCCATTCCCTCATCCAAGTCATTGATGAATATATTGAACAGTACTGATCCCAGTACTAGATACAGGCCTCCAGCTAGACTCTGTCCCATTGACCACCACTCTCTGGCTTCTATTCTTCACCTTTCCCCAGTTAGGGAAACCTTTTACTGACAGGGGTCAATAACGTAATTTTTCAACTGCATGATATGGATCTGAAAAATCATCATGAATATATACAAATCTAAAAACGCCTTTGGAGGCTATTTAACCCTGAATGATGAAAACTTGCTTTTCTATAGATCTAACTTCAGTAATAAACACAAATTCATTCAGAGTAATCCAGACAGTAGCAATAAAGACTTGAATTAGCCCAGCTTTCAAGATTTCAAAAGTTTCATACAGGAAACCTTTCGCCATTTCCATTACTGTAAAATACAGTGAAAAATAAATTAAAAAGATGCTGCCTTGATGATACACTTTTCCTTGGTACCCTGAGACAGAAAGCTGCCACATTTGCTTTAAGAGATAAGTAACAGAAGCTAGGTGCTTCACAGTGCTCATCAGAAGACCAATGGTCCCTGGAGAAGTGTAAAGTAACCCTTCAGTGAGTAGTAACTGAAGAGGACTGACACATCCATCACTGCTGCAGTAGTAGGAAGGAGGTTTAATCTGAAAGATAGGATCATTTTGCAACTTGCTTTCCAGTCTTTGAGGAGTATTGAACATAACTGTAGTCATTCAAAAGGCCGAATAATAAAAACCCATAAAGCTTTTTCTGGGCCATAAAGCAAGTCCCTCCTCTCCCATGATGCTACTAAAAGAAAAAGGACTTCTCGGGATGTGTAAGGTGTGGAGATGTTGAGCTCCTACTGGAAGAGATGTGAGGCTAAGTGGCAAAAGGGTCTTCAAAGGAGGACTTAAAAGAACACTGACTTTGTTGCTATGCTAAATCACCTATACACATCTTTCTTTTTAAAATATTTATAGGCTATTTATTGACAATGGACAAATGATTTGTGTTCAATCTAGTTGGAACAGCTAAAAGAGCCAATGCCCAAAGCTGTGATGTAATTATCTGAGTCTGTGGGAACTCCTCATCCATTTCAGATAAGTTTGAAGGCTTCAGTGGTGGTATAAATTAATCACTTTAATTTAAACAGAACTGGAGTATTCAGAAAATGAATTACCAGCAATCCCCAACCAGTATGCCTGTGTTTCTTCATGTCAAATCACAGGAATGAGTTGCCCTCCATTCTTTTAAAAGCATTTTAAGGGTAACATACATGAAATGCTCTTGTTGGAATTTGAAGTGAACTTAACAAACAGAAGAAATAGGAAAAAGAAACAATAAAAATGGAAGTTCTATTAAGAGAGATGTCAAATACAGCAAAACCAAAACTGACTAGGAAGCAAAATGGCACAAAGGATCCTGGGGGATCTTGAGGAAAAGGTCTAACAGTTCACAAAATTAAATCAGTCACTAGTGTAATTAATAAAAACTATTTCCAGCTGGGGATCAGCCTTCAGAAAAAGAGATAGACAATCTGGAGTATGTCCCAGGAGACAATAAAGAAGCTGACATGATCCAGGAGGAGATACTGAAAGAACAGGTTAGTTTAGTCTAGGGAAGAAAAGGGTTGTTTTGCTGTGTTTGTTTTTATTATAAAAAAGGAAGGTGGCAATGACAACAAACGGATCACACCTGATGTACACAATTACTATAAAGGAAACAGTGATAAATTATACTTCACAACACCCTGAAGAGCAGTAAGAAAGAAGTGGCCTAATTCACAGTAAAGAAAAGACCTTTCTAACTCTCTTCAACTCCTTTGGATGTTTTTAAACACAATTGTTGGCAGGAAGCTAGACATATGGCAGGAAGTCAGGTATAATAAATGCTATATCAGTGCAATAGCTTACACTTGAGCTCTTGAATACCTTCCAGTTTTACTTTTGTATTAATTTAACACTCCACCCTGTTTTGCGAGTGCTCCATTAAAACTCAAAAGATTACTATCTCTAGAAAAACAAGATCTCTAATTACTGTCTCTAGGAGAGAAAGATCCTAATTTTGAGGCAACCAGGAGCACAAAAATGACTGATTTGAAGAGTACCTCACTAAATAATCTGGTAAATTAGTCACAAAAATCAACATGCCTTTGCTATCTATTCATATTAGTTGCATGTATCAATTAAAGTATATATACATCCCAAACAGAAGATATTACAGGCTAAGGACTCTGTATCTGTCCCTCTTCATCAGTTGCACCAAATAAATTCAGAATAACTCTCTCTGTTTTCGAGGAGTTGTGTTGGATTATGGCACTTCAGAAGCAAACAAAACAGGCATCACAAAAGAACAACGAGCAATGACAGTGATTCTGTCTTTTCACAAGGAAGCAGCCCATTCTCTGCCAACACCAGTTAGATGTGAACTATGCATGAACTGAAATTACATATTGTAACAGATTTCTTTTAAATTACCATCCCCAGAACAAACCTGGCATGTCGGATAGAAGCAATTGCGTTGCTGAATTCACTGTCAATGCTTCTACAGTTGTAAAATTCTTCATAGGCTGGCCTGGAAGAGCCTTGATATTCAATGCGGCTGATGCGACATATTCCCACAATCAGAATGATCAGCATCAGTACAAATGCTACGCAGAGAGCCCCAATTATTATGTACAGGGAGTGACGAGGCATATTTGTTAGACTCTCTGCCATATGCCCAGACTTCCACTGCAGATCTGCCAATAAGAAATAAAAAGTTATAATTAATTAGTATTTTATATCCTTCCTGGTGAATTATTCTACTTTATTCACTTTCATTATTTTTATGGAGACTTTTGAAGCCAGGTGGATATGTAAGTTGAACGTTCCCAGGCTGTGTTATGGATGTCACCATGACTAGCATGCAACATATTTGAATAGCACTATATTGGTCCTTCACCCATCTTTTTTTTTTTTATAGATTTTTAAAGTCATATAGGAACACTTGTTTAGTTTGACCTCCTGCATAACCCAAGTCAAACAAATTAATCTAGTTATTTTTGCATTTCGTTATAATATACAGAATAATATATATGTTCTCCAAAGGTGGGCAAGTAAAAGCTTCTAGTAAACCAACAGTTCTCTGTGTGTCATGTTCTAAGAGTTAGTGAACCATTCTACTAAAATGTGTGATTTAATATGTATTAAACTTGTTTTTTAATTTGAAAAACAGGCTTTTGCTATGCTTATTTTAACCAAACCACAGAGAGTTCAAAATCAGCATTTCAAGGGCAAAAATGGTATCTCATAAGGTGCTACAGCGCTGAGACCACTACTCCTCTCTCAGGCATAATTTCCCTGAGCGGTGCCAAAGCAGACCTTAAAGCCAAAACGATCTGGACAGGGCTTCTTGTATTTATGTATTCCAGACATTTAAAATGTTCTTAGTATTTTCTATCACTGCCAGACTGTCTATCAATTATCTGTGTCCTCAGATATGTTTTTCTTGAGTATAGGTCAGAGTATTTCTAATTAACCCAACTTCTCTCTAGGGAAGTTAATTTATGGCAGTCTTTTATGGTCTCATAAATTATTTCAAATCAAGAACAAACCTGAATCATTCTGGCTACAGACTGACACTCTGCAAAAGTTATTTCTAGCAGATGACTGTTCCTTTTTCAAATGGACTTACGCTTTGCACTGGTTTAGAAACTCCCTTAATCATAGTCTGGGAACAGGGCTATCAAGCATATGCTTTGGGAATTCAAGATGTTCTTAAAAGCCACCTGTCAAAAATGTGGATGATGGCAGGTAACTCATTCAAGCACCTAAGCTGAAATCACAAGTTTAGTGGCATCTGTGGATATAATCTCCATCTGTGGTAGAAATACAAGGGAATGTACAAGTAGAGAGGGAAAAAAAATAACCCATTTTAGAGGAAGGTAGGGAGAAAGCCTGAAGCTGTAACACGTGGGATTCACCTGAGCAGAGTCTGAAGAAGTGGTTGCTCTTTGTTTACAGTAGTAAAGGTTGTCCTTGAGAATCTCTGAGCTTGGGTTTACTTGGACTTTTTGTCTGTAAAAGTGGGCTGAGTTTACAGGACAGCTTGTTTGTATTATCTTCTTCAGAGATCAGTAGGGTTTTGATTAGCCTGAATCATTCAGTGATTTAATGTTTCTGAAATGCTGCTACTACAATTTGCCCAGGCAGGATATGAGGGAGAGAATGCAGCTGCGCTCTATGAAGTTTGGGATGGGTTTCTAGTTCTGTTCTGCAGCACATTTGTCACACTCGGTGGTTTCTGTCAGATTGTCAGACTAAGACAAATTCAGATATAACGTGCACAGATATATGGCAAGACTGTTCTGATTTAGAGTCCATGTCTTCCATCTCTGGATGATAAGGATGAGAGAAATTTCCTCCTTTCTTCCTCACCGGATAAAAATACAAAGATTGACAATTTATCCTCCAAAGGCTAGAAGGAACATANTTGTATATACAGCACTTGAAAATTAAAGACTACAGTTTAACAGGTCGATAACCCTGAAATCCTGTTAAGTTAGTCACTTCATGCAGAAAAAACAGCTGGTGAAAAAATGGAGAGCTATTAATAGTAAATAGAGAGTTGCTCTGCAAAAAGACTGAGTACCATCAGCCTCTTTCACAGCTAGTAATGGAAAATCACAAAAGAAAAAATGTCATCCGTTTAGTCAAATAACTCCTTAACACCAGCTCATCCCCCTCCCAAGTAGTCAAAAGGCTGGCTTCATCGTGTCTTTTTCTAGTATTCAAAGGGATGGTCCAATAAAAAAGAAACCAGTATGCCATGTTTAAATTTAGTTTCCAATACATTATTAACTATTATGCATAAGTTGCTGAAATATGATAAATGTGACAAGGAAATGTGGAAAGATGAACAGAAGCAGATTTACTAATAGATTCACTCTTTAGAGCTGAACAAAACTCAACTCTCAACTTCAGTGAGACCAGATGTGCTTTATCTGTTTATATTAGATCTGGATATGGCTTTTCTATTTCTTGAGATGATCAGAATTGGTTTGGCATCACTTGGTCAACTCTTAACTCAGGGAAAGACAGTAAGTGCAAAGATCTTCCCATGGATACATAGTTCTCTAGAAAAAATCTGCAGATCAAAATGCTTTTAAATCCTTTCTGCAAAATTATTTCTTCAATACTTAATCTCTCCCTATTTGCATAATCCTTTATATACCTGTTAAAATGCAAGCACTTTAGGAAAGCTTCCACAGCTTGGGGTATAAGCCACTAAATTGGTTAGAGAGGCTGCATGTTCATACTTATCATACTTATATCTGTTATGAAGTCACATGGTGTTCCATAACAACACATAATTTTATTCTGATACTGTGTCAAAGTGACCTTAATAGCTTCCTAATAGTTCCTAATAGGGAACATCGGACATAAGAAACTATTGTTAATCCTAAAATTTTAAATTTAATTGTTCTTCAAACTATCTTTATGTGAGTACACAAAGATCTTTTTTCCCTGTTTTCAGTCCTTTAAGACCAAACCAGAATCTTCTAGATGGCATCTTTTTATATCTCCTATATTATTATTACATATATACACTGTATTAGCTATCCTGATTTGCTGGATGAAAACACAGTAATTTCAATCTCCTCAATTGAGAGTAATTGCCATAAACAATACTATGTGATTTATTCCCAAATACTGAGATGAAAGAAAAAGTCTAATATTTCTAGTTGAGGAGCAGCCTTGCAGTTAAAACTCAGACAATTCCCTGCCTCCTGTCATAGCAGTCGCAAGATTAAAGAACAAATCAGTCAGTAAAAGACTTAAAACAGCAATAACAAAGTAGTGATGCTTCTTCCCATCATTTTCATTTACACAGTTTGCAAATGTGTAATATGAGCAGAAAATCCAAGTTCCTGAGCAGCAGGCGAGGCCACCTTGATAAAGATGCTATGTGTAGAGAAATACGCATAAGCAGAGATAATCTCCTTGCTCAAAAGAACAAAGTTGAAGCAGACTTTTTCCCTCTCTCCCTCATACATTTTCAAATGAGGTCAGAAAGGAGTAAATATTGACAAAGCATAGATAAAGACTGGAATCTACCTGTCATTATAGTGTTTAGGGCGTGTGTCCCTTACAGGGAGAAGCAGGAATAATTGAGTAGCTGAACATTAGAAAAGGCTCCTTCCACCCTCCCTGCTGCTTCTCCCATTTCCTCAGGTGTTTATATGCATCTCACTACGTATCTGTGATGCAAACAGCCAAAAGCTTAGTGATTAGAGTATGACAGCCAAAGGGGGTCTCCAGAACAAGCATCACTGATTTCATGTAGCACATATGCAAGGCTCAGAAAGCCCACACACCCCTTTGGCATCTATTCCTTCCATGACATAAAAGAAATGTAATTGTTACTCATCAAGGTGCTCCAGGATGATTATTGCTTTCTCCAAGGACTAAACTCACCTCTCTATCAGCCCCCTACTTATTAACTAAGGCAGACAGAATTACACTGCCTTGCTGACCAACGTGGACACACACGTTTCAGGTATCACTAACAGCCTTGGCAGTAGAAGCTCATCTGAGCATCTTTGAGCACGAGCAATGTGGCACACAGATGGCACACAACATTGTGCTCCCACCATCACAATGGTTCTGTACCACACATGGAAGTGTGTGTGTGCCATTCACAGAGACAACAGAAAGGTAGTGCTGTCACCATCTCTGGACTAGATAGCAATGCTCCTCTGCAGTCTTTGCTTTCAACAGAAAGCACGAAAACTCAATTCACAACCAACAATTTCTAGGAAAGAAGGTCATAAACCTGTCAAGATAAAACTTTTGTGTCAATCCAGGTGTGAACAGAATTGTCTTCTGGGTTAAAGGAAGGATTAATGTCAAGAATATAAATAAACTTCAAAAGCAGTTGATATGTTTAAGTAAAGTTTACTCTCTTTTTGAGAGTAAAAAAGTGAAGCATGCTCCTGGTGTAAATGATAATAGAAAACATTTTTTTATGCCAGCCTTAGTGTAAATATTTTCTCATTAATGTACAATGGGAGCTTTCTGAGTCTCTTCTCTTTTGGGGATTTTTTTAGTTTACCACCTATCCCCACAACATTAGCTGTGCTAAGTGGTGTAAATCCCCTCACACAAACTTGCGTAATGACTTTAAGGGATCTCTGATCACAGTACCTGAGCACACAAGCAGTTAAATGCACAGCTAAACTCCCTAGTAAAGACATCTGTAGCCCAAGAATAAGACATCAGAGAAATATAAAGCAGCTTCATGAACAGCAGAGCTGGTGAATCCTAATTTCCACTTTAACTCTTCTGCATTTGCCTTCATACTCTCTTCCTCTCATGGACTCCATAGGGGTTCACTTACACTGAAGCTTTTCCTAATACTAAGGAGTGAGATAAGTCTGAAGCTGTTCCTTCACAAGACCCACCAATGGAACCTCTCTAAGTCTTACTAAATGCTCAGCAAATGTTTTGCTTTGGAAACCTTTACCTCTCTAAAAAAATTGGTGAAAATCATCCTACAGGTGGAAATGTTTCCTGAAAAAGTTGATAAATGCACATACACACAAGTCACAGCACAACTACACAGGACTTGTTTCCTTAGGTAAGCAGGTTCAAAATTGCTTTGTTGAAAGATGACTCAAACTACAGGTCCTCAGAAGTCAATACAAGTCTTTTAGGACCATGCTTATGGTCCTATGGAAGCACACTTTACCCAAGGTAAGCATGACAGTAAGCTCTGAAGCTTAGAGCCCAGCAGTGAGATAGCATCTCTAGCCCAACACATCTCAAAGTAGTGTGCCTGGAAACAGTTTTCTAACTTCAATAGCCACTGTAGAAATGTTATGGCCTAGAATAAAAAGCATTTAACCTAATTTTGATGATTTACAGATGATTCAGAGTATTTGTGCAGATAGGTATTTAGAGACAAATACAAATTTCTTTATTATAATGTAAGATTTTTAGAACACTACAAGACTTACGTATTTCACAGTTTGCACCAACCCATCCATGTGGACAATGGCAGGTGTAACCACCAGGCTGATCTACGCAAGTTCCAGCGTGGTGACATGGGTTGCTGTCACAGTCATTTACATCAATTTCACATTCTTCACCTTATATCAGACAAAAAACAACAAAAAGAATAGTTCTATATAGCAGGTACATCATCAGTCACTTAATTTTTCTTTTCTTTAGCTTCAAAATGTGTTATAGCTCAATAGCATCTTTATTCTTAAAGCGTCAACTGTAGTCTGTAACTGTTTCAAGAAGTCTCATATACCCTCCAGGAAGGAAATATTACCCTCATTCAACCAGGTAAAAACAAAGTCTGAGGGCTAAGTGACTTGACTAACTACACCCAAACTATGCCTTGTTTCTTCAAATATAAATTCCACCCCAAGAAAATGTGGTATAACAATTTGTCATGTATATTCTGAAGTGTTATACAATAATGTAGATAATCAGACTCTCTGAGAAACTGTCAATGTACAACAGCATGCTGATTTGTTTTATTAAAAATGCCCTTTAATTAGTATAGATCAAAAAGCATGATTTGATCTACAAAACACCTATGAACAGGATTATCTGTTACTCTCACATTGCATATTACCATATATGACTCACAGAGCATCAGGTTGTAAATTCTCTTCACAGCAGTTATTTGGATTACACCAACCATGTCAGGTGAAATGCAAGGCCAAAGGATTAAACAGCTGCTTACCATTAGTCTGAAAGTGTAAATTGATTCATAACAAGCACTTTAGGACTTTTAGCAATTGCATGTTAACCTAATGGAATAACTTGTTTCTCGAGCTCGCAGTAACTAAGGTCAATGTTAAAACATTTTCCAGTTTCAACAGTGTCCAATTAGTGTACGGGCTTACCTGGAAGTCTTCAAAATATTTTTAAAATGCAGCCTATTCTAAAGTGGTAAGGTCATAAGGCACGTTAGATAGATGTTAGTTTAGTGAATTCCCTTTAGTTTTGCTGCAAAGTTTTTAAAGTTCAAAGCAGTTGCAAGTAATATCAAGAACTTTTCATTCTGCCCAAACTGATTAAAATTCAGCAAAGTCTAAATTAAATTGTCTCCTTGAAGAGACAAGGTATCTTACTTGGTTTTTGACTTCTTTTGGACACAGCAAACACTAACAACTAGATGTTCTGTGTAATGTACAAACTACTTGCCTGTATATGCAGGTGCACAAATACATGTCGCATTTAGACCTTCACTGTCACAAGTGCCACCGTTCTGACAGTTGATGTTAACACAAGGGTCTTTGTACAGTTCACAGTGCCTTCCTGAAAAGGTAAAGTTTGTAATTGCCTTTAACATGGTGTATACTGACAGCATGAAATCCGTACATGCAACAAGTTAACTTGGATGAGCATTGGATGAGCATCACCTGGATGAGCATTATCATATGCAACCTTCAAATCTGACCTAATGGGCCAATGTCATAAGACTAAAAGCATATATTTTATGGTGGCTAAAGTTTTTATACACATGCCTCCTCTTTGTTCTTCTTACCCACTGAGGCTTTGGGATAAGAGAGGTAGGATTGCTGGAGTGTCTATGAAAAACCAACAGTATAATAAAGCATATTCTGAGCAGCTGTCCTGGTTCCAGGAGGGAC
>VZTM01014824.1:3933-17013 GCA_013400555.1 Jacana jacana
ATTGTTCTTTTTATTCTTCATTAAAGTCAGTTTACACCATTTTAAGTGTTTTCCTTGAAACTGAACTTCTTATGCCCGTCCTAACCTCTGTCTACTTATCCAGCTCCAAAAATATCTTTTCTCTTGATTAAATTCAGCTAGGATAGTTTGCACCCTCGTCTCTTCTACTTACTTTCTCATGCTGCCTGGGCACAAATATAGAGCTGTCGACTGGTTGCTCTGGAGTAACAATCCTTTTGCCATTACTCATAATTCTTGGACATAGAGCTACCATGATGCATGAATAACATGCTCAATGCGGATGGAGTTGTTTAGGGATTGGAGCTGTGAAATTCTGCTTTTCAATTGAACATGTATGAATTGCAAATGTTTTTAAGATCTCTAATTTGGCTAAACTCTGTGTTTCTTCAAAAACATGGCAAAAATCCATGTTTTCTGACAAATTTTATCTCCACAATTCAAAGAAGAGCTTCAAGAAGCTTATAGATTTCTTTAACACGGATGAAATCCCAGATAAATACCTTCAGCCTCTTTCAGAGCCTAGCCTATTTGGGCTTGATTTTTTAGTAGCTGTTTTTTAATCAGGCATACAGAACATTTAGAAGATGAGTGGTCAGATGAGGGATATGGTGTAGGGAAGAACTTGTAGAATAGGGCAGATGGTTGGACTCGATGATCCCAAAGGTCCCTTCCAACCTGAATGATTCTATGGTTCCAGTTTAGCTAATTTTGCTTAAATTATAAGACAGGAAGAAAAAGGTTGATACTCTTGGAAACATTAGGAAAGCTTATATTGAGTAAAGCTATCACCCCTACTTGCTGTAATTAGTATGATGTTGCGTTACTTTGACTGTTGTTAAAATAGGTCTGTGTTTTAATAAAATTCCATTTAAATAAGCTGCACAACATCTTTCTTTTATCTTGTATAATTTTATTTAAAAGTATATAGGTCTTAGTTTGATCTGAATTTCTAAAGGATGTGATGATATTTCCATATAATATAGTTTGGCCATAAGGATTGGTGAAGACAGGCTTTTTAATCAGTGTCAGTTTGTAAAGAGCTGTTCTTTTCTTGGTTAACAACAAACTGATTGGTCTGCATATTACAAAACACAAGAACTTGCTTTCCCAGCAAGAAGTAGAAACATGTTTTACCAAAATGACAACTATGTTTGAAATACAGAAATTACTTTAGAAATTGATATCTGTGCCCTGAAAACTAATGTTCTTTAAGGGAACCCAAGGCATTTGAATAAGGATAAGGGTATTACTCCCATTTTGCTGATGAAAATGCAGTTTGGGTAAACTAATTCTCAGTGAAACACCTCTACACTTAGAGAGGTTATTAATTGTTTCCCCTCTTAATGAGCTTTTTTTTTCTTTCTTGGGGGTGGGGTTATTGTTTATTTTTGTTTTTTTTTTCTTACAGAAGTTCTGTTATATAGAATAACTACAATACTACACTCCAGAGACATGTGCATTGAAGTAGTGAATGACCACTTTAAAAATAAAAAGTGCTATTGAAAGACTAAAAAGGCAAAGAATATAATGAAAATTAAAGCTGCTTGCATGAAAATGAAATTTAATTAAATTAAATAAAGAGCCTTACAGATACACTAAAATTCTGTGGTGTATATCTACAGAAAGACAGAAAATTTATTAGAACAAGGTCATTTGTGGCATGACATTTTAAGGTGTATTCTTGGTACTCTTCAGCTAGTTTCCAAAAGTAATTTGTAGACATGATGGAACTGATGCTGGCTAGTGCTAAAGGCAATTGTTAACTATTCAACTTTCTATGAATGAAGTTTGGGTATTACCTTGCATTCTATTTTTAGAAAAAAACAACACTTTATGAGAACAAAATATAATGATCTTTGATGAACATAGTAATATCACCCGTGCACTTTCATGTTAGAACTATTTGCCTATTATTTTGTTATTAGAGTCTAAATTATCAATGAATTTCTAAAACTTACCATGGGGACGAGAAAGTAATGGGAATCATCAATATCTGCTTATGTCTACGTGTATGTATTTGCATGAGTACATGAATCAATGAAGTGCACTAAGGCAAATGCACGAATACTTTTCACATGGAAATAGTCATTCACACAGTTTTATTCATGAAAACTTAGCTCAAAAATTACTCATTTGTACTTGACCCAGTTTGGAATGGTCTTATAATCTGACAAAGTTTCAAATAAATCCAACTGAAGTTGTATACATTTGGCAGAACTTTGCTATTTGTTTTACAAGTTTAAATATTTTTTTATGCTAGAATATTTCAAATGTGCTTTTATTTTACAATAATTTGTATGCCTTTTGGGGGGCTGATGATTGCTGTGATATTTATCTGAATTATTGGCTGATAATTCCATGTGTCTGCTGCTGTGTGCATATTCACTAATGGAAATCAGTATTTCATCTGTTCAAAGCTATCAAAAATGTAAACTTTAATACTGTTTCTAAGCAATTAGCTGAGAATATCTTAGTAGATAACATCTATAAAATATAATAATGACACAGAGAAGTAACGCCCTGAAAATGAATAATTTCTAAGATTTATTGGTAAGCAGAACCCCAGCTGTTTTAATGTGATGGAAGTACATTTAATTTTTAGCAACTCACAACTAAGCATCTGAGCTGTAAATATAAACAGAACCAGGAGCTGAAAATATTTAGGAGCAGAATAGGTGTACTTGCAATTCATGAGCATACTTCACCAGAAGTGGAAATTTAACTTGAAAGCATCTCAACTTTGATGAAGGGGAAGGAATAGAGGAGAATGATTTTGCTGAGAATTTAGATACCTTGCTTATTTCCTGCATTTTTCCACATTTATTATCATAGAATCATAGAATCATTTAGGTTGGAAGAAACCCTTGGGATCATCAAGTCCAACCATCAGCCCTACTCTACAAGTTCTCCCCTACACCATATCCCTCAACACCACATCTAATCTACTCTTAAACACAGTCAGGGATGGTGATTCCACCACCTCCCTAGGCAGCCCATTCCACTGACTGACTACTCTTTCTGTGAAAAACTTTTTCCTAATATCCAGCCTAAACCTACCCTGCTGCAGCTTGCAGCCATTCCCTCTTGTTCTGTCGCTAATTGCCCGTGAGTAGAGACCAGCACCAACCTCTCTACGATGCCCTTTCAAGCAGTTGTAGAGAGTGATGAGGTCTCCCTTCAGCCTCCTCTTCCTCAAACTAAACAATCCCAACTCCCTGAATCGATCCTCATAGCCTTATTNTCTTGCTTTTTGAGTTAGCACACTGAAGGCTCCCAACTGATGCACACCCAATGTGTGCAGAACTTCCATTAACTTTCTGACATACAGTTAATATTTTTAGTGACTATGAGTTTGTCAGAAAATTATGAAAGTGAAGCAATGGTTCCCATATTACCACACAGAAGGTGTTCTTGCCAGGTCTTCACTCTTTGACATTTGGCTCTGTCTCATTTATGACAGAACCAACTATTACTGAGCAGGAGAGTTTTTTAGATCTGCACCTACTGTATCTCTTTATGAGCATGCTCTAGAGAAACAGTACTACAAAGGCACCACCAGTTTGCCCAGCAGGCTCAGCTGTGTCCTGTAGTGTGTCCACCAGAGTCATCTGGAACTGACCTTTTCCAGCAGGGGGCAGTCCCACTCTCCCCTCACAGCCCACCACTACTAAAACTTGGACACATAAACTCAATACCATATCAAGGATAATGTGCTTGTGAGTGTCAGAAAAGAATACAGTGACCACAGCTATTGCAAAGGAAGCACAACATAAAGGGGACCAGAGAGCAGCCTTTGCTTTAGATAAATAGCTGCATTGGTTGACTGTATCAAGAAGTTATGTAAATGGCCTTCCTGTCAATAGATAGTATCTTCCCCAGCCAGCTGGGTCTACATGGAAAAGTGGATTGGTTTTTCATAAAAATTGAAAAATCAATATAATGAAGTTTGGAGAGAGCAGTGGACTTGAGCTGACTTTAACTCACTTATGTCTTCCTGGACACGCAGGACACCCAGCACTGTGATGATAAGCTTACAGAGATGGTAGGAACCATGTCTGCATCATGATCCAACTGTACATTACAATCTTTATATTTTGTTTCTGTTGTGATTTCATTATGTTACTGTATCATTCTGCAAAATCGAAGTCCCTTGTAACTTCACATATTCACAAATATTTAAATTTTATATTAAACATTAAGCTCTCTTTGTGTGGAGTATCTAAAAGAAGCTGGCCAGAGCATACTCGATTCTGATAATTTATAATAATTTATCAATATTAACAGGAGAATGTGAAAAAACCCTACAAAGCTAAAACACTGTCTCTAACAATGACAACAGAGAAAAAAACCCAAAACCCAAACCCCAATTATTGTATTTGGAGTGATCAGAAAGTGAAAAAGGGGAGAAAACCAGAGGAGTTACAACTCTGTAACTACTCTGGATTTTGATTGTAATACAAGTGTAATATAACTCTTGATAGTTAGAATTTTATTTCAGTTTACGGGGATGAATAATTTCATTTATGTCTAGATATTTGATCAGCCTATGGAGTGTTATTAGATAGGATGATGATCCATGCCTTCAGGTTGTCGGACTGCAGTACTCATATGTCTGTATATGGCACAGCTAGTTTTTTTAGGAAACCAGTGAGAAGAAAATACTTACTGATTCCATACCTTTTTAGTTTATTTCTTACAGCTATCAGTGGCAGGTTTTATGAAATATTTCTTCTAAGTTTATTAAATACTTGTGTTTGTCTGAAATGTTTAGGTTACTGTTAAAAATATTTAACATTTTGCTTTCCACTGTTTTCTGTAAGTCAGACCTGCAGGCTCGACTGGCAATTCCTTACTTGATAAAGCAAGATGGCATTGCTTGAAAACTTTATTTTGAAACATCAGGTTCATGATTTAGTGTTTGGCTTTGTTAAGTTGTGTCACATCAGATTAAAAGCAAGTACCAAAAAATGAATAGTGAAATCTCCACTCTGCCAAACAGCCAATTTATGATGTCAGTCATTATCAAAACAACCTGTGAGTCTTGGACACATCTCTCCTAATCATAGAACAATTTGGTCTGGAGTCTTATGAGAATGAACCTCTCCTTCATTCAGGTACATTATCAAATCCATAGATACTCTATGGGCTGTAAGCAGCTGATGGATTAACTCCCTTGCACTTGAAAAATCCTACAGAAAGGCTCCCCTGCTTCTCATGGAGCTTTCACAAATATCCTCTTTGCTTTTTAGTAATTCAAGGGAAAGTCTCTCTCATTGTACCTCTGTGATAAGACACAGTGCGTTGAGGGCAAGTCTAATTAAAATTGACATTTTATTTGATGATAAATGCCTTTCACCAAATTTTGTAGAAATTGTTCACGGGTGACTGCTTACATAATAGATTTTATCCAGAGCACCTCAAGGTGTGCTTCAAAACCTACGACTAAGAGAATGCAAAATAACTTTTTCTTCATTTTGCCACATGTGACTGTTGTGAAAGGTATGTATTCTTAGTAATTATTTCTTTACTGATCAGACAGTTGTTTTTACTGTAAAAGCTATTTAAGAGTTAATAGGAATATGATAGAAGAAATAATGAAATAGATTACTTTCAATTCAAGGCAAATGTACACTGCATATATCTGTATTATATACACTCCTACTATATCTGTGTTTTACATACCTCTATGTCTGATTTTGTTCTGCCAAAAAAGAAGGCAGAACACTCCTATTCCTGATCAAAACACCTTTGAGTCATTAAGACCTATGTTCCCTAAACCTCCATGTACTCTCTGTACGTAGCGAATAACATTTTCATGGGCCAGCAGACCAATCTTGAGTGTCTTTGCTATATATTCTCCTACATGTCAAAATTAGCATTTTCCAAAGACACTTCGAATTAGCATATTCTGAGTTGGCTGAAACCTGTAGATTTGAATTGCCTTAATCTTCCATGTTTTTAAATGTGTCTCTTAGTCTGAACATGAAAGCTCAAAAATTAGTGGGTATCGCTAATGAGTTAGTGGGTTAAATTAATTAATTACCAGAATGTCTGTGTCATTAAATTAAGGAAGGGCTAAGATTATCTATATAAATCTAGTCATGGACAGTTAGGGATATTTTTAGTTTCTGATTTAAATCTGCTTGCACTAGGTTCTTAACTTAAGTCTCCTTTTATGAAATTCATAACAAAAGAAATAGATTCTATTAGTTAAACATTTGAAGAAAAAGTTCATTGTAAAAGAAATCTATACTCAACAGAATATTTTCCAGTTCTGTTAAATGGTTAAGTAACCCAACTACTGACCCCTCCCCCCCCAAAAAAAAAAATTATTGAGACTGACAACAGCAATTATCCTGGTTATCAGCAGTGAAGTATGAGACACATATTCAGACGATAAGAAGGGCTTTATAAGAGTAACCACATACATACCAATAGGTTTCTGAAATGTAGAATATTTGGGTACAGCTCAAAGTGACAGATATTCTGTTTGAGGTAAATCATTTTGCTAAAACTGACATCCTGCTTAAATTATATATAAATTACGGCAATGTTAGAACTTGCTGACAAAGCCAGAAACTAACAAAATGCTCTTCAAGTGAAATTATCATATCTTTAACAGCTATATCAAATTTGACAAAATTATAGCAAAAAGGTTTAGTCATCACTTTTTGTACATCCTTTCTTCTTTCATTCTTACTAATGGAAATGCAGCAGCAAAAGTCATTAAAAAACCAAGCTAGAAACTTCTAGAATCCTTATTCCTTTCTTAACAACACAGAATAGAAATGCAGTAAAAACTTAAGTCCTTGGGCTTAGACTCAAGAAGTATTGAGGAATCAAAACACACAACATAAAGGAATTATGAACATCAAAGCCCAGGATTTCAATGGATGAAAGTCTATTCTTTACTCAGGTAAAAGTATGGTGGTGACTGGTCTTTACCAGTAAAGCTTCTTGTGTGCCACATTGTGTATGGTTTTAGGCTTTAAGTCCTGCCAGAGATTGCTGCCTTCATTCCTCCAACCATTCTGTGGAAATCCCACCACACCTGTGTGTATTTTTCCATTTCATTACAGAACCCAAGCTAATCTGTTTTTAAACTACATCAAAACCACACTTAATAACAGCATATTTGCCATAATTATTCTCTCAAGAAAAAACACTGTGATAGGAAGTGTTGTTTTCTCACCATGCAACAGCTTCTCCTGTGATATTCCTAAGAAAGGAGCAGCATCAATTCTATGCTTCCTTTATCTGGGATTAATCAGAACTTTTCATCTTACTTTGTCTTGCAATGTTCTCTCATGAAGGAATACTTTCAAGAGATACAGAAGTCTCTAGAACGCCCATGTATCAGAGAATAATAAACATGAAAACCTACATTAATGCACAGGATGATAAACATTCCTCTACTTTGATTTATTTGAATTAGTTCCACAAATAGGGTGGAACCAAATCAACCTAATCTAAACATTTAATTTAGGCACAGCTGTGTCTAACTATCCATGACTAACTCTTAAGGCTTTTGGGAGGGGTAGGGGTGAGATTCGGGTAAATTAAGGATTAGGGTATTTCAAGTGGTTTTCTATCAAATCATAAATACAATGAAACTTCAAGCAAGAATACATCTTTGACTAGAATAGGCTCTTCTAACCATAGATGGGTAACAGGAGGGGTGAGTACACATTGATGGATAATAGGGGTTGCACTTCAATGAAGTGAGAAGGCAGCTAACAGAAGCTGCCATTTGTACAGTAGTTTCTGGACTCTCTTTGAGATACTCCCAAGCTTCTAGGAACTTTGTTAGGGGTCTGGAAAACTTCTAATTAACTTAACCTCTGACTAGGGAGAGTCAAATATTCTTTTAGCTGGTGCTAGGTAAGGCAGGACCTGTATAAAAACCAGGGTGCAGCGAAAAATGGTGCATAATGGTGCTCCATATGATCTGCTGCTTAACCTTCCCTGAAGTCAGACTGATAGATCTGTAATTTCCTGGATCCTCCTTGAGGTCCTTCTTGTAGATGGACATCACATTAACTATCTTCCAGTCAACCAGTATGTCCTCAGTTAGCCAGGACTGCTGATAAATGATGGGAAGTGCCTTGATGAGCACTTCTGCCAGCTCCCTCAATACCACTGGGTGGGTACATTCTGATCCCATAGACGTATGTCTATGTGGTGTAGCAGGTCCCTCACCCTGGGATTATGGAATCTTCATTCCGCTCCCCACCCCTGTCTTCTAATTCAGAGACCTGGGTACCTGGAGACCAATTGCTTTTACTATGAAAGACTGAGGCGAAGGCAGAAGTAAGTACATCAGCCTTTTCTTCATCTTTTGTCACTACGTTTCCTGCTGCATCTCCAAAACGTGGAAATTCTCTTAAACCCTCCTGTATTTATTAGTTAACTTCTAGAGACGTTTTTTATTGACTTCTATGGCAGTAGCCCGATTGAGTTCTAGTTGGTGTTTGGCCCTTCTAATTTTCTCCCTGCTCAACATCCTTGTAGTCTTCCTGTGTCACCTGCCCCTTCTTCCAATGATCATAAACTCTTTTTGTCCCCAGGCTCCAGCCAAAGCTCTCTGTTCAGCTCAGTCTGTCTTCTTCCCCATGGTTCTTCTTTAGGCACATGCAGACAGCCTGTTCCTGCACCTTTAAGACCAGTCTTCCTGGTCTGTTTTGCCCTTCAGGACTGCCTCCCAAGGAACTCTGTCAACGAGTCTCATAAACAAACCAAAGTCTTCCTCCCAGAAATCCCAAGTGGCAATTCTGCTGACCCCACTTCTTACTTCTCCAAGATAAATCTGTAATGTTCAGACAATGCAAAAAAATCCTCATTCTCCCATTGCTGTCTACAGGAAGCACTGTCACATCAGACACATGCAATTCAACACCTAGGGATGAAGATAAATTTGCTACAGAGATAATTTATTTTTCTTTAAATAATTTTCAAGGAAGATGGGGAGAGATTAATTTGACTTCTGACTAGGAGGCTAGCTCTTTTCATTACGGCTTTGAAATTTATTCACTTCATAGTTTCACAAGGGTGATATACATTATTTTCAAAGACAGTATGATCTGAAATTTTATTTTGCGTGTCTCCAAACCTTTCTGGTTTTTTTGTCTTACAGTATATTGATCTGCAGAGCAATAGGGGTAGTAATAATAATAATAGTAATAACAATGACAGTAATAATGTGTGGGAAAATCCATCTGAAACAAGGTAATGTAAAGAATGGAGTGATGTATTCTATATACAGTATTCACTGTAAAGAAAACAAGTAACCACAAAATATGGTATATTTTCCAAGTCTCCCACAGACACATTTTATCATCTTTTTTCACTTTCATATTAATCCATGATTGCTATTGTTATCTAATCCCTAACCTATTTCCTTAAAAGAAATTTTAAAACACCTGTTTTCTTCTGTGAGTGCTGAGCATCATAATTATATTGATTCTTGGTCTTCTGAGTCAGGATGAAGCATGATATAAGATCTACAAAAACATAATAGACATTTGCACCTGGCCCCTCCATATAAGACAATGTTTAATTTCAAAACATTATGGTTTTCTCTCTCTTTTTTTCTCTTTCCACAGAATCACAGAATAACAGGGATTGGAAGGGACCTTGAAAGATCATTTGGTCCAATCCCTCTGCCAGAGCGGGAACACCTAGATCAGGTCACACAGGAAAGTGCCCAGGTGGGTTTTGAATATCTCCAGAGAAGGAGACTCCACAAACTCCCTGGGCAGCCCATTCCAGTAGTCCGTCGCCCTCACCACAAAGTTTTCCCTCATACTTAAGCAGAACCTCCCGTGTTCCAGCTTGCACCCATTGCCCCTTGTCCTATTATTGGACGTCACTGAGAAGAGCCTGGCTCCATCCTCCTGACACTCACCCTTTACATATTTATAAATATGTACATATTTATAAATATGAGGTCCTTTTATTCTTACTTTATAGGTGATCATTGATACACGAAAGTGAAAGACCGAGATTTCAATGTGCTTTAGCTTGGTAGAATATTATACATCAGTAGATGCATAATGTCTTGAACTTTCTGAAGGAATTATCAGATTAGACCAATGAGCCATAAAGCCCTCCTGGATATGTTGCAGAACTGTATCTTAAAGCAAGATCAAAGATTGCTTGTGAGGCAGCAATAATAATACATTACAAAGTTTTGAGACTAAACTGATAGAAACAGAATTTGCTTGGATTTCATGTGATGCTCATTGTCAGAATCATGCTGTAGTTACTTAAACACATCTTTATTCTTTTCATGAGAGACTGTCACTTTTGTAAGCTTTAATAAATCTCCTGTGTGTAGTATGACAACTGTCTAGTGGAATAGCAATAAAACTAAGTACTCAGCACTCCAGCTGAACCCAGGAATATGTTTTCTAAAATTTCTGACTCTTTGTTTAAAATGTATATGCTCAGAAATTTTATGTTTATATTCTGAAACTTTTCCTTCTTAAAACATACCTTCTCTAAAGATTTTTAGCCAACTTTTCAATATGGAAAGTTTCTTTCTCTGTCTACTGTTCATAGTGAAATGCCTTGACTGTTCTCAGAGTAGTCCCGCTAAAGTTATTCTGTGGTTCCACTTCAAGTGTGAAAAAGCTTTCTTCTTTTTGTAGGAGTTTGTCTAGCACAATCTCTCACTACTGTCTCTGTGGACTTTCATATAATCCCATACAGGAAGAAAAAGCAGTGAAGTACATAAATTTCAATTTATCTAAACTACTTCTGTGGTTTCTGTATGTTTTGATGTGTTTTGATTCTTTAACATATTTATTGTTAAAGGTTTTAAGTGCTTCATTTAAATCTGTCTCAGTCACAAATTCAATTTGATTTGATAGTAAGAGAACAGAAATAGTATTTTTAGCAAATGATGAAAACAGTAATTGTAAATTTGATATGTCATTATATTGTAAGTAGATTGGATCATAAGAAAAATACTCAGAATTTGTATTCAGTCATTATAACTGTAGTGGTTTCAGCCAAAAAATACCAAAATGAGACTGACTGATGGCCCTTTCTCCCCCCAAAAAGAAAGGAAGAGGAAGAAGATAAGGAGATTTACAAGTTTAGGATGAACTAAACTACTTTAATGAAGTATCAATACTAAAATTAATACAAAACCAAAAGGAATAAAATAATAAAATAGATACAAGTATATACAAAACCGTACAAAGTTCCCAGGATGATGATCACATCATCAGCAGGCATCAGTCCCAGACTGGACTTGGTGATGGACAGGAGCTGGATTACAGAGCTGGAGTCAGGTAGCCTTGGATTGGGGTCAAAGGCAGAGGAACAGACAGGGTCCTCCTCAGGCATTGGCCATTGAAGGAAGAGAGTTGATCCCTCAGCTTTTATACTGAGCATGATGTGGATGAGATGGAATACCCCAGTTGGTCAGGTTTGAGTCACCTGTCCTGACCACTCTGTCACCCTACAGGTGTGACCCCTCTACGCTTTTCTGCTTTTGACCCTCCAACAGGGCAAATAACAAAATTACTCGACCTTGGTTGTTCTACCAATAAGTATAAGCAAAGGCCTCTCTGCACACCATCCCTTGGCATAATCAGGTCTTATCACTGTGAGAGAGAGATTTCTAAACAATGTGCTGTTAATTTCAGACTTTAGTTAGTTAGAAGAGGCCCATCTAAAAAAGTAAAACTGTAAAACGGAAAATTGGTTTGTTTTACCTCAAACAAAGAGAATAATACAAAACTATTCCCAGCTCAATGATATATTCTCAACTTATTATCAAAGAACAATTTATAAGAAAATTGCTTAATTAATTATTTAATTGCGGTAGAGATAAAAAATGAAGCTCAAATGCAGAATACTCATGAAAGAAGAAAAATCCATTATGCAAGCATTTTGTTTTGTTCTTCAAAAACCTCATGAAGAGGAGTATACACACGATTATAAATTATTTACTATTTTTTATCATATTATTCTTTCTTTAATCCAATGCTTTCCTCTTAACCTTAATGAGTAGTTCCAGATAGCAGGGACAAATTTTCATACAAATGTTTAGTCTAAAATATAGAACTTTATTATTGGGACCAATAGCTGGTATAGTGAAATGTTTGAAAAGTTGACCCTTGAATGACAACGGCATTCAGCTCTAAGGAAATAGTTTTTATCATTCATATCAGTAACTTTGAGTCTGATTTTCTAGACAGATCAAAAATTTGAGTTATGCTACCTGGCAGAAAAAAATTATGATAAATCATAATCTTTTCTTCTTCTTCTTGAACATTTTTTTCCTGTTAAAAAAGTTAATCTTCTGCTGTTTGACTCAAATATCATAACAGTGAGTTTGCAAAACTGATACAGAGTGTGCAATAATTCTACTGCACTTTCTGTTATAAAAATAATACCTGCCAAATTATATTGCAGGAAGATAATATTCCTGATTTCCACAAAACATTTGTGAACTATTAAGATGTAACATATACTTGAAAATTAAATCGGTGTTTATTAGGATAGTTAAAATTTTAGATACAAATTCTAGCCACATTTTTCTCTCCTCTGTGAAATATTTTCTTACAAATATTTATGTTTATTTAATTAATTCTATTAATTATGTCTATTTATTACATTTATTTAATTAATTCTAGAGAAGTTTCAAGTAACTAATTCAGCAGCTAATTGATAAAACATGTATTTTCTTTTTCCTTTCCTATCTAAAGTAACAAATCCAGAATTTATTTGTGCATGCTGTAAACCAGGATACAAAAATCTTAGGTCTGGATTGTTCTTTTCAAGGGTAAATTACCTTGGCAGGCTTTTTCAGCCTTTTTTAGTGTGTTTTTAATCACTGAAGTGTAGGATAATTTCTCTATCATCTCCCTTGTCCTTCATGGAGCCTCACAAAATTGAAAATCCCCCCAAAATCCAAAGGAATACAAAATACTTACTTGAAGATCTTCTGCATCTGCTCTAGCTCCACTTTCAAAGACCTAAACAGTAAGCTATCATCTGAGTCCTAGCAAAAAAAAAAAAATCAATTATATTTGTTCATGTGTTTCC
>VZTM01014824.1:18420-28573 GCA_013400555.1 Jacana jacana
TCCACTAATATTAATTTGTTCTTCTAAAACAGAGATTTATGTATCTTTGCATGTGTGAAGTTTAGATATATAGTAGTTTTTGATATGTACCCAGATATTCTTGCAGACCTACATCTCTATCCAAAAGGCATGGATTGTCTATAGGGTTTTACTGTGTTTCATATCAATTTTATTTTCATTTTCACTTGTATGAAAGATTATATATATTTTACTCTTTCATTTATAAATGAGAAACTGAAATGCGGAGTTCATTTGTATTTTATAAAATCAAGCTAGTTGGTAGGTTAGCAAAGTCACTTTGATATGATTGCTATCCTCTGATCTCCATAGGATAACAGATAATCAACAATTGGACATCTTTAGAAATCTGATTGTATCTGAAAAATGTTAAATTTTCAAATATGGTCTCATAACTTGATTAAGACATTTCTCTCTATCATGTGACTTTATGTGGCCTTTTCTAGCATTCAAAGAAGTATCTTAATTTTGACATTACAGGTGTTTTCATAGGTTTGCAAGATCAGAATAGATACCATCTGCCATCTCCCTTTAACTAGCCCGTTTGATAGTGATGTCATGAGTAATACCTCTAGTGACAACCAAGTATATTAGTCTGTTTCTGTACCAGCAGACTAGCTGGCAATCCGTCATTCTCTAGTGGGAGGTCCACAGGGATTATCTGTCAGAAGTCTTGTGTTGGAAGTAAAGCAAGCAGGGCAGAAGGTCAACTTGGCTGAGCAGGGATCTTCTAAAATTTAGACGGAAAAGGAAAGTGTATGGACGTTGGTAGCAAGGAAAGGCTATACAGAGGGACTACAGAGACTTTGCCACTGTAGGGAGGAAATTCGTGCAGCTAAAGCCCAGTTAGAGTTCGAGCTGGCCAGTACCCTGAAGGACAACAAAAAAGCCTTTTTGAAATCAGAGATTACATTGGTCCATTACTTGATGAGGTCAACCGCCTCACAAATTGGCATGTAGACATAGCAGAGACATTTTATGCCACTTTCATCTCTGCCTTCAATACTGATGATAAGCCCTGGGACCCTCAGAGCCATGTGTTAGAAGACTTTTTCTGCCTTTGGAATTCCTGCTGCTGCACTCTTAAGAGCTCTGGATCTCCACCTTCTGAGGCTGCCCTCATGAAGTTTCTGTATGGAGCAGGGGCCAGTCTGACCCTAAGGGCTGCTGTTGCAGGGATAATATCAGGCTCATATCACTACATTGGCTGGTTTATGAACAGAATCACAGAGATTGAAAGATTGAAAATAATTAAATGTTATCCACACAAAAACAGACTAAATCAATGCTCTTCAGGGCCATTGAGAATATTTTATGCTTCTAGGTAGTGTACTCGTTTGAACTTATTAAATATTTTAATATTCATTAATTAAGATATAGCATTATGATATCGTTTTTTTGTCATTCCAGTTACAACTGGATAAAATGAAGTATTTTACAACACAGTAATGGTGGAGATGGGATCTAAAGTAGAATTTTATAAGCAGTTAAAATAATAAGGGGAATTTAAGCAGTTCAGATTTAATTGCCTGGGATGGAGTTTTGCCAGAACGAAAAGTTTTGCTCTCACAGATCTTCCTTTGAATGTCTAAAGATCTCATTTGCTCATGTATTTGATTTTACACCTTACTGGACAGATGATGTCGCCAATACAGAAATATCCATGTAATCTGTTTAATATCTGGCCAACAGGAAGGGTCGTGCTTATGAAATGCTGTGGTGGCCTTACCATGTCTGGCTGCCATGTGCTAACCAAACTGCTCTCTCAACTCCCCTTCTCAGAGGGATAAGGTTAAATATAAGATTAAAACCTTATGGACTGAGATAAGGGCAGTTTAATGAATAAAAAACCATAGGCTATGCATGGAAGCAGAGAAAAATAAGAATTATTCTCTACTTCCCACCAGTAGGGGAAGTCCAGCCCCTACCAGGGAAGTAGGGCCTCTGTACACATAATGGTTGCTTCAGAAGACAAATGCCTTAATAATGAATCCTCCCCTCTGGCTTTTACTTAGTTTTCATGGCTGAGCCCATTCATTGGCCACACCCAACCTACTGGCCTTTGAGGAAGGAGGGAGCCTGGCTAGACAACCTTGATGTTGCGCAAGGAATGCTCAGTAGTACCCAAAACAGCCATCTGTTATCAACAATGTTATGGGGAAAGTTAACTCCATCCCCTCCAGATCCAATACAAACGTCCAGGACTCACTTCATTTGAACACGATACTCACCAAATAAAAAAATATAGTTCTTTTAAAAATACAATTTGCATAATACTGTCAGTTTTCAAGGTCTATCATTTCTGTACTACTGTTAGTATTCATTTACACACTTCAACACGCTGCCTCACAGGTTTGGTTAGATAAAAGATTTCTGTACACTTCTTCCATCAAGTTTAATTTAAAATGCTATTGTAGAAATTGATAGAGACTATTCTTGCTAATCCCACATCTTAGTTAAAGTAGAATATCTTTGTATTAAGATATTGGTTTTACTTGAAACTAAGGAAAAACATTCACTTTTAATTAGTAAAAATAACAAATTAGCCCCAACTTTTCTCCTTTGCATTTGTGTGGGACCTTTCAATACAATTTAGCTCATTAGACTGTTGACAGCTGCTGATGCAAGTGGTCTACTGGAGGTAATTAATGGAGGTTTGTTCAATAAAGTGTGAACGCAAATTTTGTCATTTAAGACTTCAGACACCCCTGGGGACACAGAAGACAAGCCTGTAAATAAGACTGCACACATACAAACAATGCATAGTAGCAGCAATGTGGTGCAGGAAGATAGTAAGCATATCTGATGACCTGAAATATGATCAATTCTGGCCCAGGCAGGTAGACAGATAAGATATTTGCATTTAAAATGGTACAAGTAAAGAAAATTACCCCCAAATAAGTTTTGTCTTTGTACTTTTCCTCTTTTTAACACATAGTCCTGTTAAGTACCGAAAATTTAATCCTGAATTTTAAAAAAAGTGTTATTTGGTAAATATTAGAGTAAATGCAAGAAAATAGAATTCTGTAATCATAAAGAAGACTACAGAATATCAATAGCACTCATGGAAAAGTTAGAAAGCGTCTGAAGACATATATTATAGGTGGAAAGTCTAAGCCATTAAGGATATTGGAACTGTCTTAACAGATAGATATTGAACAATAGAGAAAATAAATACAGCTCAGAATTTATTAAAATAAATACTATAGTGATTGATATAACACAGACAAATACTAAAGGGCTACTTCCCAGGGATAATTCTAGAATTACTCAAATTATTTCCATTTCTCATACTGCCTTAAGAGAGCTATGAAGCGTATTAGTTAAGAATTCATTTAATGAAGCAGCCAGTATATTTTATTTAGAGAATGTAATAAGAAAGCGGTACCAAGTTTTGTACTAGTTGGTACACTGTATATAAGAATAACAGGGTATTGAGTGGTAATGACTGGAGTAGAAAGGAACATCTTCTGTTTTGTCCAGTTGCTATATGAATTCTGTATTTGAACATGTTTAGAGAGTCTTCTCAGGTTTAACATCCAAGGTCCACTGAAGCTCATCAAGCTGGCAAGGCTAAGGCATATAAGAATATGGTCAACATCACAATCAGTGATGTCATATAACCAATCAAAATAGATAAACTAGCAGTTCAGAGTGGGATAGATGTTAAGATTCAACTGATGCTAAATAGAATTCAGGTTTTAAACTAAAACTTATATCAGTAATTCTACCATTCTACCACACAACTGAGAGGTTCAGGAGTGCTTCAGAAATTTTAATATGGATGTGTGACCCAGTTTTACCTCATCTCTGCAATGAGATAAGAAACAGAGGCTCATCTTAGTAGCCACAGCCACTATTCCAAGCTAATGTCATGAATTAGCTATCATTGCCACTCAGAATCCGGGAATAATGAGTCATTTAATGAAGAATTCAAGACAGGAAGATGTTATAAATGCTCATGCAAGTGAGAAGTTTTACAAAGAAATAATTATTTAAATGTGCTTTAGGAAAAAAAATAAGATGATGATATTCCCCTTGGAAATTGCAGATCAATACGTTTGGGATAAGTTTAGCTGAAACGCATACATTAAGTGGAAGGGTGTAAATCCTGAAAAGTAGAATCCTGAGAATTATTTCAATGCAATAGTGAATTGGACCCAACACTCGTAAAGGAATAAAGAACCATAAAATAGCTGCAATACATTGATCTGTGTACATCTCAGGGTGAAGACTGACAGTCCATTCCTCCGAGGATCAGATTCATCTGTCCTTGAACAGCTTTATTTAAGAAGCTCATTATTAGAATTAGATAGGTAAATAAGAACTTTTCAAATAGCTGAAGCAAGTATCAGCACATATACTATTTGCAATTTACTTTAACTGAGATATACCAGTTACTCTACATTCTGTCTGTATTTGGAATTCAATATTTGATTGTCAGGGACCAGTGAAGCAAAAGTCCCTCCATTGATGTAAACAAAACATACCTGTGTCTGAAATTAGAGCATTCTAGCCACAAAAAAAAGCATTTGAACATCCCTGTACTTGAGGCTGGCAACACTAAAACTACATGATTGCTGCTGACTGACTGCTGAATTCTAGTAAGATCCTGCAGCATGAGACATGAGACAAACAAAATATGTAGTGAGTCTTTTCAAGGGCCGAATCATAGTTGCACAGATTCTTTGCACTTATGACTAGAGGGAAACAAAAATATTTTTTTTTTATTTCTTACTTCGCGAAGACCATCTATTCTTGTTAGTATATTGCTGTACTGAACCTGATATCTTAGGGTTTAATGTGAACAAAACAAAGTAATTTTGCTGAAGGAGGTAATATTATAAAAAACAACTGTACTTCTTTATAGTAATCCAGGCATGGAAAATCACTATAGAGACACAGAGGATACTGGAAGCTTGTTCCAATTTTTAATTATGTTCACATTAAAATTGTGCCCCTAATTTTGAATTTGATGTTTTATGGTGTAAGAGTTAAGCCAAGTGGTTGTCATGTCTGTCTTCTAGAAAGAGTTTGAAAGACCTGCTGTGATGACACAAAACCTATTTACAGACATGAGTTTTAACTAATTCTATTGAAATATTTCCACACAGACTATAAAAAATTAATTCAAAATAATGCATTAAATTTTTAAATAAATGCAGGTGTATGCAGTATAATATTATCAACTTAACAGATAAAGAAATACTACTATGGAAACTGTGTAAATTCTTACTTTTTAAAAGAAATTCTATGAGGTAGCCAAGATAGCAGGAAACATTTCCCAATTTTCAGTTAATTTCCTCCATTCCATCTACAAAGAGGAATTTCAACATTAGGGAGATTCTGTTACAAAAGATAAAACATCTTAAAGCAGAATTTTGGTTCATTCTCAAAAAAAAATCAGTTCATCTCTAGCTTAAATCTGCAAAACATATATAGAACATTCTTTTGGATATATGACACCTAACTTTAGTCTAACCCCGTTATCCTATGATTTCTTGAATTATTGTTATTTTCTGTGCTGTTGCCAGACTACTTAAAGAGTGTCAGAGTTCTTCAGAAACTTTTCAACTTTAATAATTTCCATCATATTACTGCCATTGGCAAATCCTCCACGTCTTCAGACTAATTTATTTTCTCTGGCATTTGTAAAAGGTGTTCTGTGCCTTATTAAAGGTTCATAAAAGTATATTATTATCATCACCTTCTTCATATGTGGTTTGTGGTTTTGTTCTGGTTTTGTTCTGGTTTTGTTTTTTTTGTTTGTCTGTTTGTGGGATTTGTTTGGGGTTTTTTTGTTAGAGCTAGTCTCTTCTGTCACTCTACAATTCTTCACACAGTGAGGTAATGGAGCTACTACATTGTAGCCTAATAAAAATGTGTCCTGGTTCCAGGAGGGACAGGGTTAATTGTCCTAGCAGGGCACAGGTATTCCATCCCATGTGAGCATGTCAAGATGGTAGTGGGGAGCTGGCCAGGAAGGGGGAGGGGGGCAGGGGCTAGCCGGGAAGAGGAGGGGGACAGGAAGTCGGGGGTGCGCAACGTGCAGTTGGGGATGGTCCCGGGTGCAGTCTGTGAGCGGCTGGCATCGTAATCGTGTTTTTATACTTCTTTATCCGCGTTATTTGTTACTGTTTCGTTGTTCTGTTAAACTGTCTTTATCCCAACCCATGAGTTTTGCCTTTTTCTTCTGATTTTGCCCTCCTGACTGTGGACGGGCTCTAGAGATAGTGGCTGCCACGTGGTTCTTTGTTGCCATCTGAGGCTAAACCACGACAAAATGATTTTGCTATATTTTGTATAATGATCTGTACCCCTGATCTGAGAGTAAATTCTCAGCACCGGCCTGAGCTCACTTTGACCAGGGTTGAGTTGGTTCTAGCACTTGCCTTAGGGCTAAGTGCCTGTTGCCTACCTTGCCCAAGTTTGATCTCTGCCAGAGCCATCAGCATTGTTAAAATCCATGTCTTGTTCAGCAGTAACATCAACAAATATCAAAGACGAAGAATAGGGGTATGAGTTTTCCAGTTTATACTGAATACACTTGTTTGGTATATATGTGATAGCGTGCTGCTAGTAGGTAATGTAGCTCGATTGAGACATGGATAATTTTAGCATGACTAAAAAGTTTCACCAACCTGTGACAGTGTTTTGCTACCCCACCTACCCACTTAGATGTAATTAGTATATCCCTCCAATTGGCTGTATTGTAGCATACACACATACTCTAATTGGCTTGCTAAGCCTAACAACTCAAGATCCTGCTGTAACTGGATACAATACTTCTCTGACTTTATTTAAGAGCTTTGATCTACTTTCCCTATTCTATAAGAAAGACCAGTAAAAGCTGACTACATGACGCAGTGAATCTGCTTTTTACAAAACCATTATGTTTGGTAAATAGCTGTGTATGGACCTTTATATTTCACAGTTACTAAAACACTCTAGAAATAAAAATCAAATTAAGTTTTGGTAATTGCAATGGTTTGAAAGATGTTCTTTAAAAAAACCCACAAAGCAAAGCAAAGGAAAACCCAGCTGGCCTTTCAATATTGCTCATCAGTCTTTTTGCTAGTTTTATTTGAATAGATTATGATTGCTTGTCCGGGGCTGAATTATTCTCCCACTTGCTTATAGTGTGGTGACTGTGGCCATGGAATTAAAAAAAAAAAAAAAAATCATAGATAATGATATCTGTGCTCCTATTAAAACAAATTTACATTGTTTAAGAGCAGATGGCTATATTAACACTTACTGAGAAAAATTGTCTTTTAGAATTCATTTTGAATTCTGTCAGTAATCCTGAAGTGTAACATTCACAGCCATTGCTGCTTTTGCAGCACATTAAGCTTTTATGAAAGTAAAAGTTAATTACATATGATGACTAAACTCCAGGGATCATAATTAGCTGAACTGAATGGCTGCACATCAGTAATTAAATGTCATTCCACTTCATTGTACCGAGCACTACACCCGATGCTTAAAATGTCGTAGGTACTGGAATCTGTTGTATCCATGGGGCCGTTTCTTCAGAAAACCTAAATACACAACATTATACAGAATATATTCAGTGGAAACCATAATTACGTGTTAGTTACAGCCCTTATGCATTAAGCATATTAACCTTTTTCAGAGGTTGTTTATAGAGAAGAGATTGTACCTTGGAAAGATCTTTTATCCATGGCTTTATGTGGAGGACTGTGGAGGAGGAGTGTTTTGCTTTTGCTTTGCTTTGTACATGAATTGTTTTCCTCTTTTCTTTTTTTTTGTTGTTGTTTTTTTTTTATTATTTTATTTTATTTTTTGTTTGTTTGTTTTGTTTGGGTTTTTTCCTCCCGCCTGGCAAGGTGTGTGACTTCTCTGCTTATTATTTAGATTGTAGAATATACAAAAAAAATAAATAGCCACATCAGTCTCTGGATAGGGTTTTTTTTCAACTGATGGAGCATTAAAGTGAAGATTTCATACAAAGAGAGATAATTTATCTTGAGTAGAACAAAGCACAGTGCTCCACCTCAAAGAGATTTTCTTGATCTGCATTCCTATGCAGAACATAGCGGCTTTCAGGACAGCCAATTTCACTACACTAGCTGATCATTTCAGATGTTTGAAAAGTTTGTTTCCAAAAAACATGTTTGAAAATCATGTTCCCAAAAAGTGTGGATAGTCAAAAAACATGTTTGAAAATCATGTTCCCAAAAAGTTTGTATAGTCAAAAAGTATAGATTAAAAAATTAACATGAATATTTAACATTAGTTTTCATGTTCTCTACTTTAAAGACTGTGAATAGTGCTTTAGGTGTTCTAAATGTCCTCTTTAAGATACCTCTGTTGACAACCAAGGGAAACTTCTTTCAGTCTTTATTAGACATAAATTCATCACCTAAACTGATAGCATAAACACGTGTTGTACTCCCCCAAGTCAGAATACATGTTGCAAAATCATTGTATCTGGTTCTAGCCTAAAGGCATTTACCTAATTTTTACTATGTCCTTAAAAAATGTAAGTCACTAAGATCTTTAAAATGCTATTCTGTATGTTCAGTGCATAAAAGATAAACTGTAATTGCTTTTATGTAGTACAATTTGTTTTTGCTTGGCTGCATTAAGCATCCTACTACCATATGTCACCATTTCTTCGTTTCCATTCACCACCTGAGACAATACTGGCCATTGCCAGTATCAGAGGAATCCAGGTCCAGCAGAAACAGATGGTCAAATTGTAGGAAAGCCAGATTTGGGGGACTTGTCAAAAGAGGATTTTTATTTTTTTTTAGTTCATAGAAATACTTTGACATTTAAAGGTCTCATAAAATTCAGAAGGAATCTTAAACAACCGAAAAACCTGACACTTGTATCTTATGCAAAACCGAAATAGATATGTTTACATTCTCTATGTTTCTGTCTATACTTGAAAAAAAGCACAAATAAAATTTCCCAATGATTGTGCCTATAACAACCTCATTTCTTTCTGAGATGGTAAATTTTAATTATATTATTTAAATATAAGCCTGGAGCCAGAGACTCCTAAAGTTATTATTGCTTAATAGATCACCATTTATCGGTTTTAATACCTGTCTATATTTTCTTGGTGTGCTGTATACATACATTAAGAAACACTGCTAAATATGAAGTAGCAAAAGGTTTATTGGTAAGCAAAGTCACATTATTTTCTATAGCTACAGGCTGAAAACGGCACACATAGCAGATGACTTATTATTGAATAATTTGCTAAGCCACAGTAACTCATTTGAGTTTTTCTGTTCTATATTTCTGTTATAAATGCAATATATTTATGTGTATATTAACCAAATAAATATTCATAGCAATGTAAATAGATAAATATGTACTTTTTGGATATGGGATATAAAATTGAAACAGAATAATAACTTTGACCAGGCTCCATTTGTCTGGTTTACTTTGCTCCGTTGTCAAAGACAATGAAGTCTGCCAAAATACCTGACGAAGATATTCTTTCCATAAGGGCGTGATATAGATTGAATCATATGACAATTACAACTGAGTCTCAGAGATGAGGTACAAGTACCAGTACAGGAAATAGAAGTACAGTTTACTTTCAATATAAAAAAGTAATAACTTCATGTAAAGGTTATTTAATCAGTTCTTCATACACATTTCTGAAGAAAAGAGGCATTTCTTCACTTAGTTTGGGTTTTTTTGTTGTCTAATCTAAATTTTATTCTACCCGTGTTATCAGTCATCGCAGATATCTACAATAGGCTGTGCCACAATTCTATACATGTTTAAACAATGCCCTAACATGGACCCTACCCAGGTTTCAAAGTTGTGTCTATTAGTAATTATTCATTTGCAATTTATGTTTATAACCCTGTCATCTCAAATAATCCTGTCTTTTTTCTTTCAAAGTATCTGCTTGTACTTTGGCTGTAGTCTCTTGTTTTTCTTTGAACCTGCTTTGGACGTGCCTTCATGGTTACCGTGACACAACTAGTGTTTCATTAGTACAGCCTAATTACACTTGCGTCCTCTTTCACTTTGCAATAATAGGAATCATTTAACAGAAATAGATCACAAAGGAAGGATGAAAGATGTGAGAGAAGGAAGACCTGCTTTGAAAAGTAATGATGACGATGAATATTATTATTATTAT
>VZTM01014824.1:28962-43244 GCA_013400555.1 Jacana jacana
AATAATAATAATTATTCCTTATGTTACTATAATTGGTATCAAAAGCATTTTATAAGAAATGACAAGGTAGTCCTAAACTCTTGATGTTTGTGTTTAACATGAGAAACGTATCCGGTTGGCATATCTAAATCCTGCTCCTGGCTCCTTAGGCCCTGGATAAGTGCATAAGTTTTGATTTGGAGAAACCAAAAGACTTTTTGAATGCATGTATTCCTTCAAGTCCTGTAGTCAATGCCAATTAAGATGATCCAAGGATTCTTGTCTTTAATACATGATTTGGAACTATATTGCATATGTGTGTCCCTAGGGTTTTGGGGAAAACTCTGAAGGCCCTAAAATCATAGATGAGTGTACCAGTTACTCTAAAGATATGTGTAGACAAAAATTAGGTTTATGTAACCGGAACAGTGATCCTATATTAATTCCTCTACCCTATCTAAAATCTATGCAATAAGCCAGTCTTTGCTGAGCTGACCTCCAAGAAATCAACCTTCAGTTTAACATTTCTGCAATGCTTACTATGCAAAGTAAAGATTAACCCACTCCAATTCTAATGTAGTCAATTCAAAAAACATCAGTGCAATGCAAAGCCTAACACATTTCCCTGGGTTTATGTCAAAGTTGGTTTACAATTATCTCTTCCCCTCCCCACCTTTCCCCTTCTCGCTCTCTCCTCCTCTGTCTCTCTGGTTTTTAGAGTTTTAATCAATACTCGGTAGAGTTTTAACTACTAAAAGGAAATTTGCAGGTGCTTAAAATGGGTAGGGTGTGTTCTGAGATGCTGAAGTACTACTGAAACACAATGAAATGACTTGCTACAATGGTAATAGGTGAAGAATGAGCTCATTACTTGAAAGCACTGTGACTAGAATTAGCCACTGTATCCCAGACATTTTCACACACACTACCAACACTTCTGTACTAGTATTCCTAGCATATTACACCAGAAGATCAAGACCTCAAAGTTTCCCTTCAAATAATAACATAATACTGAGTTACAATAGCCCCAGTCACAAGGTCTCATCCTCTTAGGTGCTATAAGGAAAGATTTCTTGTGTTTTCAGAACAGGAAAAAGAAACAGGAAGAAACAAAGAATAAAAGAAAAAATTGGTACCTTATATTTATATGTGGAAAAGAATACTTTAGTTTTATTACCCCTAACAGGCATGCCGAGTATTACATTTAAAAACAAATTAGCACAGTTCAGTTGTCTTTGAGCATTGCTGAAGACTGAAGGGCATTTCTTCCTGAAAGAGAAACAAGTGCAATACAAAAGTAAATAATTAAAGTTAAACAGGACAAATGTCCTATATAGCTAGTAATAAAATAAAGCATTATACCTCTAGGTCACTTCTACCAGATCAGTATTGACAGAAAGTGTTACCCTCTGACAGCTATTCAACGGCCTGTGTAAAATGATTTACAGGGTTCAGTCCCATTTCTAATGGACAGGAATCCACATTGTAAATGACATTAATTGGCATCTTTGTGTGGTAAAGCAAGCAGAGAGGCCAATGCCTAAATGCTTTTGAAGACTTAAAAAAAGGCATCTCCCCTCTTGACATGGTCAGTCACAGTCAGTGTTAAGTTCTATGGGCAGAATCTGATAGTCAGAGAGCTGTTTTTTTGAGAGAATTTATAATTATATCCCTGTTACACAGAAAATTGAAGTTTTCTGCATCACCATTCCAGATAAATTCCCATGAATCTATTTATTTCCACAGTCTGTTAACAAAACATGATAAAAAAAAGAAAATAATATGTGCAAATACTTCAGTGGATACAGAAGGGTTCACATATACAGAACAACTCTTGGTCTAACAAACACAGAGACACGGGGAGGCTCCCAGAAGAATATAAAGTAAATCTCGCCATCTATCTTTTCAATAGGCTTTTAAAAATACATTTCCTCTTTTAATCAAAAGCAGAAAATAAAAAGATACTCAAAATAGCAGGTTTATTCTTTCAGGCTAAAACTGCTAGTTTGATTCTTACAGAACAATCAACCCAGGCTTAGCTTCCCACTTTTCTTTCCCCATGTCTTGTTTGTATGCCCTCAGCAACTCATGTAGGAGGAAACACTCTTCCCTTCAGACAGTAAACTAATGGTATTAGCATAAAGTTTAGCTAGTATTCTGACATTTTTACTGTCAAAATGACAAAAACTTTGTACTTTTCTAAATAGCTCTTCAGATGTGTCTTCAGATGTTACAACTCTCTCCTTGTCTTTGTGTTTTTTGCCAGTATATGGTACTATTTGGACTTTATTTTGTTGTTAACTGGTCAACCTGTGTCCTGATATGTAGTCTGGCAGTTTGAGCTAAATTAGGCACGTTTGACAGATGCCATATCTGATTAGACTATAATACAGTTTAACACATTCCTCTGTGATGGCCCATTATAAGCACGGTTGTGAAGAAATTACTGATCCATAAAGAACTGTCTCTAGCAAGTCACACTGGGCTTTTTATATCACTTGTCTTTTTCAATTGAGAAATATTGTCTGGCTCTTTATAATGAATGGTTAGTCAGCTTAAAAGTAGTACTAAAGAGTATAAAATAAAAACTTTATTAAACCATTTCATCTTTTATATTGCACTGACTGATCTTTTTATAGGCAGGATTAAAAACAGCTTCTGTAATAAAAAGTGAAAGCCTCTTTAAAACACCTTGAGAGTTACTGTTCTAACAACAAAAAACATGAAGGAACATGTGCCTTAAGAAGAAAGTAATGTTAAGTTAAATTTTTTATCAGCAAAATAAACAACATAAAAATAAAATCCAGAAATAAAAAAGGTAGATACATTTCCTATCGTAATAGTGTAAAACATAATAAGATGAGAATAAACCCGCCATTTGAAAGACGCTTCTTCAACAAAATCTATTAAAATTTTACATCACATTGTTATCAAAACTCTCTAAGAAGGAACTTCAAATAACTCCCTGTTAAGTCCAGAGGTGCACATGCATTTATTTTGAAGGAATTAAGTTCATTAACAAGCACAAAAGACATCATTCTAGGTTGACTAAATACTTTCCGCTTGAAAGACATAGTTGAGTTTTCCTGTTACCCACCTGTTCAACTGCTTGAAACTGTTTACTTGTTTTGTGAGATGGAAGTTGTAGAAATTAACCCAAACCAGACTTTAGCTCTATTAGGTCTCCAACAACTGTAATGAGCATTGTAAATACTAAGATATAGGACCAAAAAGTGGCAATATTGCTTTTGGAGTATCTATGGAAACCATTAGTAACATGCAGGACTATTTTATTTTTTTTTTTAACCTGATTTCAGTTACATACGAAGAACAAATATGACAAGAGGAAACAGCCTCAAGTTGCACCAGGGGAATTTCAGATTGGATATTACAAGGAGTAATGGATGCAAGCAGGAACATAGGAGATTCCAGTTAAATATGAGGAAAAAATTCTTCACAGTGAGAGTGACTGAACACTGGAACGGGCTGCCCAGGGAGGTTGTGGAGTCTCCTTCTCTGGAGACATTCAAAACTCGCCTGGATGTGTTCCTGAGTAATCTGATCTAGGTGTCCCTGCTCCGGCAGGGGGATTGGACTAGATGATCTTTCAAGGTCCCTTCCAATCCCTGATATTCTGTGATTCTGAGATTAGGGAAAATTTTTACATGGAAAAGGTTATTAAACATTGGAATGGGCTGCCCAGGGAAGTGTTTGAGGCATCATCCCTGAAGGTATTTAAAAGACAAGTTGACATAGTGCTTAGGGACATGGTTTAGTGATGTTGGTTTTTTCATCAGTTAGGTTGACAGCTGGATGAGATGATCTTAAAAGTCCCTTCCAACCTAGACAATTCTATGATTCTATGTCTAATTCAGAGGGATTTTAATGGATTTTTCTCCAGTCTTAGGCTTGGCTGTGCTGAAATATTCACAAATAGGTTCTGTCATTCAGAATAACCTGCTGTCATTTTGTTACTTAAACTCAAAGTTTCTTAGTACATAAAATATAACTTATTTTATCATAGTGCAACAGACATGCATGCAAATACTTTGAGAACCTATCTGTTTCTAAACTATTCAATATCAGAATAACTGATTATTAAAATATTAATTTACTGTCTAAGGAAATGGCAGAGAATTTTATATGCAGAGGTATATTTGCCTAAAAGGTGGACTAGAAAGATTGTACAGTGGTTCTGATCAAGACATAAACTTTATTTGTTGGCTTTGTATTTCTTATGAAAATGTCACTTGGCATGTGGAAGAAATCATACCTTTGTACATGGGGTTGCTCAGAATATTTGAATATTGTTTATGATTTGGGACTGTGAAGTGCGGTGGTGTATGTAACATTGTGGAATCTACTGATGGCCATGTGACGATTCAAGAAGAGAAGGCTGGTGAAAAGAAGGTATAAAAAAGATGCCTTTTCAGTACATCATAAAACAGATTCTAAATGACAGATATTCAGCAGCTACTGTGATAGACTAGTTATAAATGTAAGAAATTGTTAAGAACAAAAGAACATGCATTTTAACATGTGTTAGTGGAGAGTTTGTATATCTTAAGCTGTATTCTCAGCCAGTCGCTTTGAAGTAGGCTGCTTTCTGAGTGAAGTTTTAATTTCTCCTACTGTCTCAAAGACGTTCTGTCTAAATTTAAAAGATGGCTACTTACTGCTTTCTACTGGCAATATAAGTACAGTCATTTAAAGATAAGAATTCTGCCTTTGCCAACTCTGTAGCCCTAAGGAGTCAGTCACATATTAACGTGAATGCAAGAAAAAGACCAAACTGATACCAGAAATAAAAGGCAAATGTCATTCTCATTTTTCACAGTGGAATAATAGGCTAGTAAAGACAAACATTAATAAATCATAATTTAAAAAATCTAATTTTTTTAATAATGAGTAAGCTCAGATATCTATGATAGACTTTTGTCCAGTTTCCATTGTCAATCTTTTGACTTTCATAATATCTAATAATCTGTAAGGGAATTAAGTACTCCTAAAGCAGAAGACTGTAGCCCATTGCTTTTCTATGTGATATTATAAACTCACATAAGTTAATTATTAATTCATATTGAGTGCTGAGTGCATATTGAATATTACAAACTCTTGATTTGTATTGAATATTACCCCATGTTAGCAGCCATCCCGAACTCTCACTTAAACTCAGATTAACTACTGGAAAATGTAATAGAAGAAAACAGCTTCCGGAGGATGTATCTTTCCTTTATGGTTGAAACATGAGAAGACACAATTATAAATATGCTCAAAGACATACATAAAGGCAAACACATATGTAGATGCCAGTGGATCAGGCCTAGTCAGCATGGGTTTATGAAAGGCAAGTCCTGCCTGACGAACCTGATCTCCTTCTATGATAAGATAACCCGATTGTTGGATGGGGGGAAGACAGTGGATATAATATTTCTGGATCTTAGCAAAGCATTTGACACTGTCCCCCACCACATTCTGATGGAAAAACTGGCTGCTCATGGCCTGGACGAACGTACGATCTGCTGGATCCAGCACTGGCTGGAAGGACAATCCCAAAGGGTGGTGCTCAATGGAGTTAAATCCAGCTGGCGACTGGTCACAAGTGGTGTTCCTCAGGGCTCAGTATTGGGGCCTTACCTTTCTAATATCTTCATTGATGATATAGATAAGGACATAGAAAACACTATTAGTAAGTTTGCAGATGACACTAAGTTGGGTGGGAGTGTTGATCTGCTTGAGGACAGGGATGCTCTACAGAGGGATTTGGACAGACTAGATAGATGGGCCAATGTTAACGGCATGGCCTTCAATGAGACCAAGTGCCAGGTCCTACACTTGGGCCACAACAACCCCATGTATCGCTACAGGCTTGGGGAAGTGTGGCTGGAGAGCTGGAGAGCTGCCTGGAGGAAAAGGACCTGGGCATGCTGGTCGGCAATGGCTGCAAGCTGCAGCAGGGTAGGTTTAGGCTAGACATTAGGAAAAAAATTTTCACGGAGAGAGTGGTCAGGCACTGGAATCAGCTGCCCAGGGAGGTGGTGGAGTCACCCTCCCTGACTGTGTTTAAGAGTAGATTAAATGTGGTGTTGAGGGATCTGGTGTAGGGGAGAACTTGTAGAGTAGGGCTGATGGTTGGACTTGATGATCCCAGGGGTCTCTTCCAACCTGAATGATTCTATGATTCTATGATTCTATACTTATATACAGGAAGTTTATTTAATGAATATCAATTATCCAGCTGAATTTCCTGCTCCATTAGACTCCTTGGTGTTTTCATCATAGGGTTCTCGAAGATTACTACCATGTAATACCAAAGAACATTATGTCTAAAACCAAGACCCCACAAAGGCACTTTAGTGCCAAATATATTTTCAAGAAAGAGAAAGAACTTTTTTTAAAAAAAATTTCCAATAGAAAGTTACAGGCTTGAGCATGAAAATAAAGGAAAAATACATTTGGGTATATGGCAAAATAATCCCATTTTACTTTCCTTACTTTCATACAGTTAGAATGGAACGAATGGTGACAGTGTGACCCTAAACTTGTACAGAACGATAGAGAAATACTAACACTAATTTTTACAGAGATAATTTAGAATTATTATCAGAACCATGCAGATAGCAGACAGAGCCCTCTTTGACTGACAGACATTAGAAGCTTGTTGAAGCTTGTTCACTGGTAGGACTTCTCAAAAGCTTTTCTGAATGCTGATCAGAAGTGAGAAGGATCGTCGAGTGATACCAAGCTACTTGGAGGTTATGGGTTTGGAAACAATAGGATGTCTCTCTCCCAGGCACCCAGGTTTGTATTTCCCTCCAGAAGCCAGTGTTTCCCCTGCTTCCAGTGATCCTTCAAGAAAGCAGCCTAGAAGACAGATTTTGTGCCTGAAAACCTTCAAAATTCGACCTCTCCAAGCTCTTTTGAAACATTATCAAGATGAAACACCAAAAATCAATATCTTCTAGAGAAATTAAAAATGGGGAGTAGTGGATTGGATCCTTTCAAAATTATTTTATGCTAATTCCTTTTTAGCCATGTCTCAGAAAAAAAATCATTAAGTTTCCTGTACTTGTAAAACTATTTATAATGTATAAATATGAATATAATTAGATTTGTAAGAAAGGGTTTGCATATCTTCCTAAGAAATATTATTTGGAGATCTTTATTTCCTTAATATTCTTTTGTGTAAAATTAATTAAAAATATTATGACAAAGAGAATAAAATCTTTAAACTTAAGTAATAATAAAATTAATTTTATTGAGGGGGTTCTTTCAGGATTGCCTAAAATTTGGTGTTTTATCAATGACTCCTTTCTGTAATATTAGTTCTTAAAACTGTTAGAGAAAACAAATAGTATATAATCACTGCTAGGTAATGCTCTGAATTATTTAAATTACTATTAATAGAATATAATGTGGTTTTGCAGTATAATTTTGCAGTATTTATGAACTTTTTTTTTTCACTTGCATTCTTTCTTTACTAAAAAAATAATAATTGTATTTTACCTTATTATTTCTCTTTTTGTGAATACAGTGCTAGCATTCTTTTTAAGCAGGTCATTCCTGCATGCTAAAACATTTATAAAAATGCTTTTGAATTATGAAGTACCATGTAATCTTATCTGAGCAACACAATGACTACATTTTTAAAATACGTTTTGGCTAGACTTTTTAAGAATATCAGTTATCAGTACAGTTCAAGAGATGCATTTTAAAAATTCATTTCTTTCATATTTTGAATGTTGCAGTGAAGGTAGCAGTTTTTGGGTTTTTTTTAACCAGGAATTTCCTATTGCATTTTTTCACATTTAAACACATTTAAAACTTTATGAAATCTACAGCTTTGAATTAGGGTGAAGGAGCAAGTTGTGAACTGTCAATTTTTGTTATATCAGTTACTTATCATTAGTTGGAAAGCATTTTGGAATTTTGGAAACTTTTTTAAAATAGAAATTCTCCTAGGGAGAGAAAAGCATTCTGTTCATAAATTCTGGTATCTTGGACAACTAACAAGATCTTTCATAACACCTGTGCTTAATTGTCTGTGGTAATTTATTGAGAAACTACACACAGTGGTGTTCAAAATACAGCAGTTATTTGAGCATGGACTGTGCTGAATTATTATTTTCACCATAGTGATATTATAATGTCATAGTTAAGGAACTGAGCCAAACTAAGGTGCTATAGAAATGAGCATTGAATTTGCTCCATGCTGATTCTAATGTAAACTGAGGAATATAATTTTAATAATTTGCTTTTCTATTGCCTGCAATGTAAAAAGATAGCTATTCATGTGCATTTTCCTCTTCACTGTCAATGTGGGCTCTTACAAGTAAAATGGCCTTGATCCTCAATTGTCTTTTACCAGCCACTTTAAACTCTGCATCCTAAAACTAGAAAAAGCCCTATCTGGTATCTGGTGAAATCTTCTCCCTTAATTTTTTTTGTGATTGCATAAAGCTAAAAACTGTGATAGTATTCAGCACACTAACCATTAATTTCTGCACACTTCATACCTTGGAAATAGAACCCTCATATCATCTGTATATCTACCAGGGTGCTATTTAAGTAATCATATTTATTCCCATCACTGTGGCAGAAGTGTATGTTTTGCCCTTGGAATTAATTTTTTTCTAGGAAAAGATTGTAAAGGATGAACTATTATCTCTTTAAATTTTCATGTTTATTTTTTTATTTTTCCATCTTATTTTACTTTTGGTACTTCTAGAAAGTAGCACTTGCTTTGTTACAAAAGTGAACCATGTTAGCCCGTCTTTTTTACACTTTTAGCCCAGATATAATTCTTTGAGAACCCTGAAATCAATAGTTTCAATATGGTGGTGATGGTTCTGGTGGCAGGAGCAGGTTATGGTGTGTTAGCTCCTGGAATCCTTCAATAAAAAGAATATAATGGTCATGTCAATGTTTTTTAATTCTTACCTCAGAAAACAACTCCAGGTATTTTTTATATGTTTGCTGACACCTCTTTAAACCTTTACTCTTTTTTCTTTGCTATGAAGCTCCATACTACATTCAAACTTCCTATATATGGCACTATTTACATATCTTTGTTACCTCTAGAACAGTCTTTGTCTTACTCCAGTTCTTCATTATTTATTGCTGGGGGGTCTCCATTATCAATCCTGCGCCCCATTTCTTATCATTCCATGCCTGATCTCTCCAACTCTACCCCACATACTATGCCTCCCATCCTCAGGCTGCTGTTGCCATACCAGGCTGGTATTCCTCAACACAATGGTATTTAGATTTGTGAATGTATCATTCTACATAGAATATCTGATTGTTACTACTATCTGTCTAAAATTGTGGTGATACTACGCAAAGATAAAAACAGGTAAAACAAATTAGCCTTTGACATCTGTTCAATTAGAGAAACTGCTGTTGCAGTTAAACCAAGAAAATCAAAGCTAGAAGCAGGTCAAGAAAAGTTCAGAGAGTGCAATCCTGGCAAGCTTCAGTCCTGGCAAACTCAGCACAAAGCTTGTGACTTGTTACTAGTAATAGTAATAGACATTCCAGGTCTATTTTGTAAATGGCTACACTTTGTAGATTTCAGTAGATCTCTTGGTCCTCACCTGGTGCTCATGCTACAACCTTGTAACCCTACAAAGCTGCTCTTGCTTGTACTGTATTGAATTTGCAAGGTCTTAGACATGCACTTTCTAAACTTTTCTTGACTGGCCTGCAGATTTGTTTTCAGCTGAAATAAAATTCAAGCAACGGATGCTGTCTTCAAGAATTATACTAATTTTAGGAAAAATGAACAATTTCCAAAAGTATAATGTGATTCCAATTGCATTTAAGTGGACTGATGTTCCAAAGTAGTTTAAAATTATTCTGACAATCCCTGACAAGCTATATTTGATATATGCTGCTATCAACGTAATGAGAAAGTAGAGCTCTTCTAGGACTTACTCTTGCTATCAGTAATTTTGAGCTGAAAACAGTGGTAATAGGTTGGCGTGCAAATTAGCAAAGCAAAGAATATAAGAGGAAGAATGTTCCAACACAAAAGATATTTAAAGCTGGTAATATGAAACTTGTTTATGGTCTCACTATCAAAAGTGGTCACAAATAGGTCTGGGAATGAAGCCTTATAAAGCTGAATATTGTTGAAAGATTAATTTTAGGTCAGGTAAAATATATCACTTCCTATAGAAAAATATAAATAAAATCATATTCTGCTAAGAATTTTATGATCAAAAATTATTTAATTTATAAAGCAGTGGCCTAATCCAGTTTATTGCATTAGTTCCTATGCCTCACCTGGGGCCACAGGCTCACTGATAATGCCTACACAAGATTAAGTGTGTTCATGCAAAGCAAGGTACAAGATTTATTCACTGATTGATTGGTTTGATTGATTAAGGTTCTGACAGAACAGACAGTTATGAATGAGTTGTAGGTACAGTAATGGAAAATTCAGAGGGCACAGGCTCTATGAGAAAGGGCATACTTCTACAGCAGCTCCTAGTGATGACTTTTTAAAGAATGACATATTTTTTTACCAAAGTCGTGGATCTCTAGGGTGAAGTACATGGAACAGGCTGAAGCAACGGAATTGTACCTCATTCTCTCCTAAACCTGTTCCATGCAGAATTGTAAACTATTTATCTTTCAGCCTTGGGTCTTTTATTTAAAGCCTAAAAATATTTTTAAAAGGTGCCTTAAAATTTAAGTCTAAGTGTTGTCACTTAAGTCTAAGTGTTAAGTCTAAGTAGAAGTCAGTCACAAGTTTCAGATCAGTATCAGATCCCAGACCATGGAAGTCCCCAGACTTTGAAAATATGCGAAGGCGGCAGCCAAAGATCATGATGTAACACAAAAACATTAAAAGCATCTTAAATACATCACAGTAACATCCAATTCTGCTACAGCTGTTCTTAAGTCTTTTTGTATGGTTTTGTTTTGTTTTTTTTTTAACATGGGAGACATTATCAATTCTTAGATTTAATTAAAGGCATGAGTCTGCAGAACTGGCCTGGACTTGTGTGTTGAGATATATATAGAAAATAATAAAAAATGTGGCATAGGAATTTCTTTTCTACAGTGAACATATTTATGCAAGACAAGTCAATTATGAAAGTCCTTACAGACCTGTAAAGATGGATGAAATATTTACTTTCTTAAATGCCCAGTTACCAATGATTTTAAGCAATTCTTTGACTTCATCCTTTTGTAAGTACCTTCTTCTAAGACACCACATGTCTCATTAATTCTTTTACACATTAAGTCTTGCACCCCAGAAACGTCTAGAACTTTGTAGAAAGCTAGCTTCAGTGGGCTCAGTCCCACTCAGATGGATGCTTGCTGGGTAATTATAATCACTCTGAAATATTCAGTGACACAACAAAGTCCTTATCCTTTTAAGAACTGTTTTGCCATCTATATGTCAAATCCTAAGAGGAAACCTGAAAAGTTAGTAGAGTCCCTAAAGCATTCTAGGAGGAAGCTAAGGAGAATGAGAAACTCTTTTAGAGAAATTGGGCCACTACAACAACCAGAAATAAAAAACTGGGAGACAAGAAAAAAGTATTCTCTCTAACAGTATGGCCTAATTCTTTGCCTGCTTTAACAAACTTAATCCCTCTCTCCAAACAGAGTCCTCTAGAATACAGCTGCTGCTCTGTTCATAAGGCTATTTTGCAAAAGGTGAAGAGACTGAAATAGTTTTCTTTTTTGAGCAGCAACTTTAACCCAGATCAATTTCAGAAGAGAACTGAGAGAATGAGATTCCCAATACCTGGATTGTCTTTGGACACCATGCTCACTACTGACAGACACATGTGATTTTAGGTGGTCTGTGAAGGACTGGACCAGACTTCTGTTCTTACACTGTGCCTACAGTCTGTATCTAGTGGGGCAAGCTGGCTTTTACCCAAGAATTTTGGGTGTATACTAGTAGAAAACGAATGTAGAATTTTGATATTGTAGTTTAATTTTGTGCTAGGCATCATCCATTCAAGAAACAGAGGAACATTGTACAATCCATATGCCCAATAAATAAAAATAAATGCATCTTCCAGTGCTCATAACAAACACTCATAACAAACTGCCTGTGGATGAGGCACAGAATAAGAATCATTTGCAGACATTATTCAGCAAATAAATTCAAATAAGGGATGCATTTGAGAACATAATAATCTGCTCACTGACAACTGGCAAACAGAAACAGAGGCAAAATTTGTCAGATAAATGACACATTATGAATTATTCAGTCAGTTTTGCAACACATTGATTATACTCTGTAATCAAATACTGTGCAACTCATTTAACCAGTGGGGCTGAGGTCTGGAAAAGAAACATGGTTTCACAGCTCACTATTAAGACAGGGATGAGGATAGTTTGTAAAACAGCTGGCTCCACAAATTTAACCCTTCTGAACATTTGTTTTCCCAATATGGCTCATTTGTCATATAAGTTGCAGCAATGATCATCAGAAAGACTACTTTTCATATTTTAGCTAGACTGTTTTTGTCGTTTATGTGCTGCACATTAGAGTTACTTGTTTTTAACTGGACATCATTTAAGATGTCAAAGGAACCCGTAGGCAGGGGGCCTCTGTTCTCCCTTAGAGAAAATATGTTCCACACATTTCTGGAGATAAATCTTTTTGATGCCAACATTGACACATCATAGGATAACTATACACTAGGCATAAATTTTATTATTTCAATACTAATTGAATTCCAGTATCACCATTCAGTCTGCAGAAAGATAAGTAGGCACATCAGAATGTGTATGGAGAAACTATATACACTAAGGGAAAAGCGAGGAACAGGCAGAGAGTAGAGAAGACACAAAACAAAGCTCCATAAATGTATCCAGAAAATATGATGGATGGGAGACACATATGCTTTGAAAATAACTTGAGTATCACCTCTGTCCCTGAATGACAATCAGAGTCACTGCACGGCTAAAGGAGGAATACGAATGGACCATCAGACTGCTATGAGCTGCACAGTGTGACAAATACCATGATAAAGTAGGCACTGAGAGATGGTTGTGCTGCTCTTCAAATGTATATCAAAATTTAGAAGTACTGGAAAACGGTTTTCTGCAAATTATAGCTTCAATACACTCCCCATAGCAGAAAAAAAAAGAGAATCACAAATTTAGTATTCCATAGTATGTAATGTTAAGATAATATTTACTTAACAAACAAGAGAGGCTTACCCACTTTCTCTGATTTATACTAAAACCAAACCCATGATTATTCTGTACTTCACCACTCAGAAACATCATACAAGATGTTGTACACTCCTTTTCTCACACAGACTTTTAAGTCTGGTTTCTTACTACATATTCTCAAGTCATCACTAATAAAACCCTGGGTGTCATTCAGTGTGGAAACACAGGTACACTCATGTCGCTAAAAAAAATATTATTTTTTAAAAAGAGTTAAACACCTGACTTTCCCTAAACGTACTGCAATGTTTCTAACTAACTCAGTATTGACATATGTCCCAAGTCTTGAAAGTGTAAGAAAATAGACAAAGCATTGGCTGTTAATTTAGCAGTTGGCAGTGGATTGTGTTGTGGGACTGACACCAATTTACATATACCAGCACTCTTGTGCAATAGAAATAATTTTAGTTGTAATTTTAACAGAAGCTCAAACTTAACTAGGGGCTGGTTGTTCCCACTTCCCACTGCAGTCCGCAGGAGCTGAGATGGAGGTACACGTGACCAGAACATCCAGTATAGGAAATGTCTTTGATCAGCAAGGAGTAAATATACGAAAAAAATATAGGAATATTTGTCAGCATACTACCTGTGGGGCGCTCACATGCCTGGTGGAACAGCCTGGATAAAAAAATTGGGTGGTGATTAGTGTTTGCCAATGGATTAGGAAGAGAATTTGAAACAAGGAAGTCCTTTTGATAAGCAGTGTGAAAGAACCACGGAGATCTGCAACAGGGCAGAGACCCCGGGGGGGATCTCGGGGCGGATCGGTGCTGCTTGCTGCGGGAGGGCCGGCTCGCGCTACCCACCGCGGGCGCGGACTCATCCCGTTGCGCGCCCGGCACGGCCGGGGGCTGCCCCAGCGAGGAGGGGTCGGCCCTGGAACCGGAGCTACCGCCTCTGCCTGGGGGTGCGGGGGCGGGCACTCGCACGGCCGGGAGGGGACGGGGGTAGCCGGTGGCTGTGGCTGTGTGTTAGAAGTGTTTGGGGTTACTTTCGAAAAGGACTGATAACATTGTGCAGGTGGTTAAATACTGTGTCTCATCTGAAGTATTAGTGATATAGATACCGGATGTATAGTTCACTGATTGCTGGTT
>VZTM01014826.1:1353-17201 GCA_013400555.1 Jacana jacana
AGTGAATTATTTACTAGGGAAGATATAAAACTGATATTTTTAGTCTCTTGCCATTAATTGAGGAGAGACGGGGAGTGCTTTTCCTTCCATAAAAAAAGAAAGGACAGTGCTTGACCTAACAGCACTTGACTTTAGCATAGGTTATATTATACGCCCAATAGGATGATATCAGAGCAGACACACCTGTCAGGCCTGTTTCTCCCATCCTAGTGAGGGTGCTAGAAAGAAAACCTTTTTACAGGTGCTTCTATAGACTTTGTAAACCACAATGGACTAGAGAAACATTTGCAAAGCCCAGCTTGCTCAGATGTGCTTTGCAGTGTCTGCCTTAACAGTAGCTTCAAGTCATGTGATGCAGCAGTGTTTGACACCTTCTCTTCAAATACAAACTTGCCCTTGGCAGGGTAGAGGAGTAATTCCCTCCCTTGAAGTGGAACCCCAAATTGCCACATGACTCCTCAAGAAGCCACCTACCCATGGCTTCTCCCAAGCAGTGGAAAGAACCTTCCCCAACATCATGCTCTTAAGACTGAGATGTGGTTAAAACGAAGAGTTTGAAAAGAGTTGCCACATGTAGCATACTTCTGCATGAAGACATCTACAGGACAAGTTTGTGTGGAGCTTGCCAGATAGAGGGAGCCCCTCAGCTGATAATAAGGAGAGGGATACCTTGCTCTGCTCTAGGTGTGAGGCAACCATGAAACTTCTCAGTCTTAGGAAGACTAATGTGCAACTGCAAAAACTCTGGAGAACTGATGGACTGGAATGCCTACAGAAGGGAAAGACCCTCAGGACCAGACAGCAGCTGAGCATGGAAGTTTGCAAAGTCCATGCAAGTCTAATCCTAAATTCTCAGCTGCAGTTTCAATTTGGATCTGGGCCTTAGAGTCAATTTTTTTCTTGCCTTTTAAAGAACACAAACCAATTCAGTAAAGTTAAAAAAAAAGCCGATTTGTATCATGTGCTGTTACGTCTTATATTTTTCAGAATTATTTGGAATTTTTAACAATATTTTTGTAAAGTGCTGGTATCAGTGGCATCTGTACTGTGACAGATCTCTGTGCTTTTATTCTTCTAGGTGTTAAGAGTATTCTGTTTTAGCTCAAAAGCATTTACAAATTCTCCCTTGGCCTACTTATTCTCTTTTTAGTAACTGTACAGTGCCCTGCAGCTTTAGTACAATATTTTCACCTAAACTGAATATATATACGAGCAATAATATTATATTAGCATATTGTGCCAGAAATAATTTGAACCTTAACTCAATCCCCCACTCTCTCTTCACTGTCTAACAGGAATGATTTTTTGTGTGTGCATATTTGAATGATTTCTTTGTTATTTGAGTCTTATTTTTCATTCAAAGTAGTTTTTGTGATTACTATACCCTTTGGAATGTACTGTTAGCAAGATAATCAGCACGTTCAACAAGATGGGTGGTGACAGAAAAAAAAGAGGGACATTGATAACTTTGGGTAACTACTCTTTGCTTCTGTCATCTTCTGTAAAATCCAAGAAATAATATTTCCCTACTTTGCAATTGTGCATTCAAACAATGTAATAATTAGGCGGAACTTAGAAACCATGGTGACTATCAGTAAAGCAAGCTGTACAAACAAATTGTGGAGAATTACAAAACCAAAGATCTTGATGCAGAAAATGATTGCATAGGGCTATTGCCTGCATGTTAAAAATGCATTTTAATGCACACAATTTTTTAATGGAATGATACAAATAGATAATAGAAACCAAATCAAGGGAGGGAGATTGGGTCAAGATCTAGAGGGAGTGTTTTTCTTTGATGCCATATTTTTTTCATTCTATTCATAGCTTTTGATTGAGATACACAGAACTTTAGATGAAGAGTTACAATACTTAGAAAATCCTTCACAGGCTCATTTTGTGTCTGCACAGTCCTTGCTTTGTATAACAGTGACAAGCACCTAGGAAGAAATAATCTGTGGCAGTGTTACATAAATTCAGCTAACCTGCTGAGACATTTTATTCTCAGATGACACCAGAAGATTCCAGCTTGATAAATGATAAAAAAGAGTGTTAAAAATAGAATCAAGTTCTAATACCTAAAATAGTTAAAATAATAGATAGCTCACAAAGAAGATGAAACCATCTTTTTCTAGGTTTAGCATTTGAATTTCTGTACTAGCAAGATGACAAAAGTATGTTTTAGTGTGTGATCCCTAAGAACTGGCATATTTTTACATGCTGCAGAAATTTACCTTGGGTAGTGGTGAGCAAAGAAAAAGTTTTCTTACCTTACCTCTTAGTTTAATATATATTTTTTTCCACATTGGCCTTCACAGCCGCTTCAAGTAAATCAGAGTTTTTCAGTTGACGTGTCTGACAATGGCAGGTCAGCCTAATCCAAATCCATGTCAGTCATATGGGCAGATTGTTCTTTATTAGGCTTCACTCTAAAGATCTGGGACTGGGACTAATGTAATGGACAGAAGATCATCAAGATTGTGAGCTTTTTTTTTTTCAGAACTTAACTGAGAAAACCCTTTACTTTTCTGGAGGAACTCCAGGCTAAATCTTTGTTTCCCTAAACGGTGGACATTAGGATAGTTGCTCCCACACAGCATGAGAGAGGAAGGGAAGTTCCTTGATAGCCAGATGGTGCCGTTGCAGGCTGAACATGGAAAATGACTGGCAAAGAAAATATAGGAAAAAGTAGGCACCAGAAAACACATTAGCACTTAGTATACAGGAGAAGAAAAAAGAGGATCTATACCCCACTAGCAGTAAAAATTACGAGTAAAGAAAATTAAGCAAATTGCTACCTATTACTTTGTAGGGCAAGTTTCCTATTCCCTAACAGATTCTCGTGTATCCGTCTGTTAGAATGCAGGTAAATAATGAAAACAATTTTCTTGTTACGTTATATTATTAATGTGAATCTAGATTACTTAGACACAGCTAGAAGATCTTCTCCTATCAACTTTAGCATCTCATCCAAGCTTATAGTGACCCATGACTGTTCTTGTCAGTGCTCTAGACCAGCTTTGCTCTCTGTCACTCATTGAGCACTGAGTGTATTCTCATCAGTGCATCCCAATGAAACTAACTCACTCAATCGTTTTCTCTAGCATTTGCTCTGCTTTTCCCTTTTTTTTTCTTGTCTTTAATTATTTTTCTTGCTGGATATGTGGTGATAGAGGCTGCCCTTGAATAAACTTTCAACTCATTTACAGGAACATCGGCTTGCTTTTCTCTATCAATATTATTTTGTCTAAATTAAGATTCTCCACTCCATGCATAGAAATCTTTTTCTGTCTCTCAGGAGGAATACTTGTAGCTGTTTCTCCACTAACCATTGCCTCCTTTGAAACACATATTTACAGACATATGGAAAGAAAGAAAACAAATATTGTTTATCTGGTTGAGGAGGAAATGTGGGTGACAACTGGAAATACACAGGTATTTCAACTATGCATTTCAGTGGTGAGCATCCTCTTTTGGCAGAGGGAAGTCAATGATTCTTAGGATCTCATCTGCTTTTGAGAGTCCTAAATGTTAAAGCAGGAAAACAATGAGACTAAACCAAAGAATATGGGCAACTGTGACAATGGGCCATTCTCCTTTCTCCAGCAGCTGTGACCATGGGTATAAATATAACCGAGTACAGCAGTGTCCCTTTCTAGGTGATATTCCTCTTAATGCTTTGATTTAACCAAATATACTTTTGCACTGCCCATCCTTTGAAAGTGAGATATAGGTTTCTCTATCTGAAGTTGGACAGCTGCTAAAAAATCACGCTTTTTAACAGCTCAAAATAATAATAATTCCCAAATATCTTCCCTGATATTTGCGTATTACTAAATGAGTGCCAGGCATGTGCTTATACAGCTGTGCCATAAAGGTCTGCTGTTTTGGCTTGTCACTCAGGGTAAGATTGAGCTCTCTAAGTGACATTATCTAAATGTCAGGCATCTAGAGGATTGCTTTGTAGGCAATGGAGAGAGTAAAGAACAGCCAAATGCTGATTAATCCCATTTGCTTTAAACGTCCCTTTTTAAGGTGGAAGAATTTGCCTTTGGAGCTGACTCAGTTTGTCCTTTGCCTCCCCATTACCTCAGGAGGGGAAATGCCACAATGGCTTTAACCTAAAAACCGAACTTTCACACAGAAAGAAGGATTCTTTCCCTTGTTGGTTTGTCACGCTCCACTGTTTTGTGGTTTGTTAAAAGATGTGCACTTGAAAAAAAAATGCTGAGTGTTAATTAACTGCCATCATCCTTTACCTGAACACATGCTGGTTCACTTTTAGACTGTTTTGTTTACCTTCTGCTGAAGGTCCCGACTTTTCAGTTTCTTTAGCTCATGCATATAATTATTTTTAATATTAAGTCTTTTGAATTAAATGGCCACCGGATGGCGGCAGAGGATAAGGATAAGTAACAGCAAGGCTCCAGTACATTTTTGAAGTGATGGTCTTGGGGAATTCTTTTTATAACGGTCTGATATTCTTGATTTATTCTTACTAATTATTTTCAAATTGTGCTATCAAATTGATTCCTAATGTGAGCAGCAATAAATTTTCCCTGCCAACATATGTATCTGTAAACCTTGATGAACCTTCATCAAGGTTTCCAGATACATATGTTGGCAGGGAAAATTTATTGCTGTAAATGTATTATGTTTACATACATGTATGTATTATACATGTATTTCTGTATTTTATGTATTTAATGTATTTATTTTAAATATTATTTTAAATCACCTAATATGTAGGGGGTTGTGTTTTTTTTGGTTTGGTTTGGTTTGTTGTTTTTCTTCTTACTGTGTTTGCTACTGACAATGAGAGACATAAAACACAGTCCTAGAGATGTGCAATTCCCCCTCCCCCCCCCAAAATGAGACAAGAATATCATGGTGGCACTGAAGTCTTTTAAGCTTCACATTCTTAAATTATTGCAAGACATGTTGATCTTATCTCCTGTTGTCTGTCCTAGAGGGACAGAGGCTTCACTTTTTCCACCCCCCACCCCCCCTTTTTTATTTTTCCTTTTTTTTCTGTTAAAGGTGTCAGTGTAAGATATTCATCCTGTCCTGAAGCAACTGTCCTCCTGTGCTTTGAGGACTGGTGCTTCAAACCTGCACTGTGTGGAGCAGATTCCGTGGAGAGTAGCAGGGACAAGAATCTTTCAGACCAGGGACACCTCTCCTGTGTGCCACGCTCTGCATGCCGCCAGAAAGCAGCGGTCCTTGGCCGCTACCAAAAACTGTGTCAACACCCTCAGTGAGCCTGCAATTATCCTCAAGTCCTCTTTTTCTAGGAACCATCTGCTGTTGGTATTTCACATAGCTCTGCAGCACAGAGTACTCGGAGAACCTACTCGTGAGTTTGGAGACTTTGAGCAGGGACAGGGTGCTCCTGTCTGCTCCTTCCATGCAGATGCTGGTACGTTCTGTGACTCCTCACTGCAAACTACTGCTGCTTTGTCTGCATTTCGCCCCCAAAAGGGACGATGTGCTTACTGCTAAGTTAAAATGCATTAAATACGCCACTGGTATTTTTCCATGTTGGCAGTTACAGTAGTTGCCATGGGAATGTCACATCATGTGAACGGGTGAGGAGGCAGCTCGAAAAACAGTATGGATTAGAGATGTGGCCCACAGTATTTAAAACATGTACAAACCCTCTTCTGTACATAACTGCACCAACTTCTGCCGCTAAGAGGCTTCAGGGAAACAAACTGATACTTCTCTAGGCCTGCTTTATAAATGAGCATCTTAAATAAATAAAGCATTTAACTGCGATGAGTAATCCCAGTTCTTTAATAAAGGATGGAGTTATGCTAATTGAACAGCCGAGTTGTTTGTCAGGGCTGACAGATATCTGCATACTTCATTTATTCCATTAATTCATTTTCTGCAGCATATAATTATGATCCCTTGCACAAGTGACAGAAACACTGACAGAATTTCAGTGGAGGACTATATATCTATTTTGCTATGATCAGTGGAGTAGAGCAGTTACATCATTTTTACCAGGAGCACGCTGAGAACAACCAAAGGAGAGTTCTAATGATGATGGACTTGTAAAACTTGCATTTATGCTTTAAGCATCTCATGGATAGACATGAATTTATTTTATATGAGTATGTAATTTTTTTTCTGTTGTTGATTTTCAGGAATGAAAAGTTAGAGAGAGACCAACCCAACCAACTGTTAAACGCATTAAAGTGAATAATCCTTAAACAATAGGAGAGAAAGAAAGAACATCGTTGTAAGGAATATAATTATGGATAAGGGAATAACTGATATTTCAGCTTATAACGTGGCAAAAATAAATTCCATCCATGCTGACTAGCCTTTTTATTTTTTCATTTTGTTTTGGTTTGGTTTTGTCTCTAAAAGTTGGTTATCTTGTACTGAAACTGTTCCCTTATGTATGAATCATCTAAATTAGAGCAGCTGGATAGATGTCCCACCTCTCTGGTGTAGTGCCCTAATGACTAGATGTTCTCTTTCTCCCATTCTGTAAATAATCTCTGTCTTTCGGCATTTTTCAAAATTTAATGTAAAATGGGTCTCTTTTCCAGATAGGACTGAGTTTGTTCCTTCTCATGGTATCTGAACATGATCCCTATGTTTCTTCCTAGTAAATCTGTGTGTAAGTCCACTCTGAAAGAGTAAAGAATTAAAGAATGAGCCTTTCCTCTTCTATCTATTGATTGGTAAAGGGATATAATATCCATTACGTATGCATTTTGTTTCCAGTTAAAACATTCTGTGAATTTAGCCTGAATTTGCATGTGGTGTTGGTATGATCAGACCTACAGGTATATTAAATGTAAAATTCATCAGCCTCAGAGATAAGCCCTTCTAATCAATTACTGTGTCTGGGTGAGCTTAAAAATCTAATCTTTACTGGGTAAATATTTTTTAGAATTGCTCAATCCATTGAGTTATGAATGTAATCATAGTTTGCACCAATTTTTACTAGATCTTTAAAAATCTGAAGTCAAATAGAAGATTATCGATAGTATCATAGAAGATACTCTCTGTGTCAAGAATTAGATGGATTTTGTTTTAGAACCAGTCCAGGAACTTCCAATTTCAGGTTAAAGAAGTGCCTTATATTTTTGATGACCTCTCACAAACAATGTCAAAGTCCTTCTGAACTCATATATCGTATGAGCTGGCCTCTTCTGTGTTAGATTATTACACAGGAAAGATGTTCTTTCCTGGTTGTTCTCCTCAGAGTAGCACTAAAATGACTTTCAGAGTCTACATGTGGAGGTCAAAGGCTGAACTGTGGATGGCTTCTTTTTTTAATACAAACTGGTGAAATATACTGCAGTGCTGAAACAATCCTGTTCCTTTTCACGACCTGGAGGAGTTTTCATACCAAATTTTAATTGTGAGCAACTTTTAAATTTGGAGTAGGTCCTTAAGTGCTGCCAACACCTGCATCTTAATCTTCACCATCTTAAAGTTAAAAGGGAAAAAATACCAATCAACTGAACATGCTGAAACAATCCTCCAAAAGAGATCCTACGAAGTGAGGTAGCAGAATGTAAAGATGTCTTTTCTGAGTCATAACTAAAAAAATACATATCAAATGCAGGGATCCTGACTGTTTTATAACAGAAGTAAAAATAGAGCTGTGTACTGAGTTCATCATCACCTGGTTAATGAAATGTACATCAATCCTGTCGAATTCACATACATATGAGTCTTAGATTATCTTTGACTATTTGAAGTCTTTTACGGTGAAGAACAGCAAATTAGAGGTTATGAACACTGAATCTGTTTGGTTTTTGGTCATGAGTAAATAACAGTTTCTTTGTGGTTTAGTTTATTGAACAAATGATGAATACATAAAACTGAACTGTAACACATTATGTAGCTATTATGAAAGTTTACAATGATTCCAGAACTTTTTTCTGCACTTAATAATGCATGGAAAATGTTACTGAGATGGGGGAGGCCTTTTCTCATCTTGTATTGAAGTAAATAAAAAAACCCTCAATGTTTATTGTGAAACGTAGTTATTAATCATTAGGAAATGAAGAATCGTATAATATTGCAACTTGTGCTGTCAGCCTCCTACAAGGTCATTTTATGCTGTTAATTTGAGTGATTAACAAGGGCCAGTTGTGCGTACTCCAGTAGAAATAGTCTAGTGGTTTGCTGCCCTGCATGGTACACAGGTGTGAAATAAATTCTCAGCCATATCTTTCTATGTGCTGCCTTAATGTGGGAAAGAACAACTTCTGAGGAAACCTCAGATTAATAACACTACAGAGCCTGCTGCTTTCTTTGAAACAATGAAATTACATTTAGAAAATCCTCCTTGATAAATTATCAATTGAAAAAAAATGTTGACTTGGAGATTGCCCTTGCAGACTTAATTTTGTTTATTATTTTGCGTATTATAATTAGCGTTGACTGGATATGGCAATGAAATGTCGAGTTTACACTATTTCAAGTACTATAAATAGCACATAGAGAACCTTGCCAAGTGCATTATATTAAGGGAGACATTATGTACAGACAAAAATGCAATAAATGGCATCAATAAACATTCTGCACTATGAACAGATGTTCTTGCCATTATAAAAGTTGTGTTACTAATTGCATTTACACTTGGGTACCAATTCAATGAACTTTGTTTTAGAATAAGAGTTCTCAATTATACAGGCAAAATAACATTCATGCTTCATTGGAACTGAAAGGCTGGGGAGAAATGTAAAATATACACAGGATCAACAGAAAAATATATTTTTACATAAAGTAAATTGATTTTACTGCAATGCATTAGACTGCTTTCTGGTGGCTAATATCAAAGGGAATAGATAACCACAGTGACAAGCAATAAGACCTTAGTAACTGCTTTGTAAGACCTTAGCCATGTGGCACAGATGCCTTGAAGAACACCAGTTGTTTATAAACACTGTATTTATTTATTTTTTAATTGCTAAAGAAATGGGAAGCTTCTGAATTTTGCAGATAGTGAGCAAACAACATTCTTTTCAGCGGCCTTCTCTGGATACATTTTGTGTGAGACTAGAAAGCAAAGTGCTTTTGAAATCTTAAGCGTGTGGGCAACTTCCTCTGTTGTGATATGATAATTTGCAAAATTAGACATGTGCTTATATTCTCTAGTGACTTGGGTCTGCATGTTGCGATCTTCTGTGGTGAACAGCTTAAGGCTACAGAAAATCATCAAAGAAATTACAAAATGAGCAGAATTTCTATTACTTTGATCAGGGAATAACAGGAGAAACCAGAAAGAGAGCTGTAACGTTTATTTGAAGTAGTAGGAAGACAACTGTAGATAATGTGTATTACATATTTATCACTAATGTTTTTCTCAGCTATGTCTATTTGCATCTTCATTTTACATGAAGTTTTGTTATTCACAGGAATTGCAGGGAAGAAGATTTATATGACACAATATCTCCTCAGATTTAAATGTATTCTTTAAAAAGTTACAAATTAAACTGCATTTCTTAATTAAGCTTTTGTATGTAACTCCATATCAAAGAATACGCATTTGCTACGTGTCTGAAACTTTCAAAATAGGCAATTTCTTTGCTTATATTTATAACATTTGATTAATTAGTTTTAAACATTGATTAAATATTTAATAAGAACATTTAGATATTGACTAGAGAAACAAGACCAGGCAGTCAGGAGAGAAGGGGAATGGATGGGACCCTTCATCAGCACCCTCCACTCCCATCGGTATAAATCAGTTGTCAAATTCCCTTCTTGCCTGCGGAAGGCTCATCAAATCTCTAGGGCTAATGCCAGCTGGACCAAGTTACATCTCTCTGCCCCCTGTGACACCTAGCCCCAGGCCAAGAAAACGGGCAGGAATAAACCTTGGGGCAATGAATCTGAGTGCAACTTGCCCTCAGATCAGCTAAAGCTGATTTGGAATCAGCAGGCTCAGCTGATTACCATAGGTGATAACCATGATGGCTGCAGCTATTACAATAGGTGGTGGGGTGGCCCCAGCTGGCAGCCAAGCTCCCACCCAGCTGCTTACTCATAACCCCCCTCCCAGGGGAGTGGAGAAAATAGGAAGATAAGAAGCAAGACAGCTCACATGGAACTCTACTCCTTCACTGCAGACTTATCTCTTTCTCTGCCTTGCTGTTGCTGCAGGTGACACTCAGTCCTTTCAACAAGACCATGAGTGACAGGCGAATGGTGGTGGTGTGGGGGTTGTTATCAGAACATGGTGGTTTCTTTCTGCTGCTTCTTCCTCCTTACACTTTTCCTGTGCTCTGGCATAGGCTCCAACATCTGCAGCAAGGACCTGCCAAGGAGCATGTCCTCTTCCTTCCACAGATGCCACCATTATGGCTGCAGGGCTCAGCTGTGCCCTGCTGTGGGTTGGTTGGAACTGGCCATGTCATGGGGCAGCTCCAGCCTTTTTCTCACAGAGTCCACCCTGCACCCCATATCCTGCTGCTGCTCTGTGGAAATAAGCCTCACAGGCTGTAATTGTGAGCGAAGCAGTCAGGATCTCAGTAGCTTTTAATTTACAAGAAAGGCAAAAATGCTTCACAGAAGAAAATCCTTGATTCATCTGCTGCCTCAAAGTGTGTAGGATTAATCTTGATATGCACTGCTCAAAAAATTTGCTGTTTAGTGTGTGGTAGATTGTATGTTGTATGAGGATAAGATTTTTATGATTTCTTAACAGCGATTCACACCAGGAGGCTATTTCCCCTCCCTTCTTCATGTGGCTTCAGGTCACAGTGTTCTCTGCCAGTGCCCCTTGTCCTCTCTCAGACTTTGACTATCAGGGAGGAGTGAAGAATGTGGGAGGCACAACTGTGAGGGGTGTATGAAAGGCTGATTTACAATCACCACGGATGCAGTCCTTTCAGGGACCCCAGATATATTCTGGGTCATTACATGAAGGTGAACTTTTGACATTCAAAGGATCTATAACCACTGAAGAATTTAGATGCATCAATAACTGGGCATGCTACCACCTCTACCATCATGTATTAATCTGGTATGTAATTGTTCTATAACATGTAATCTAGGAATGTAATCTGATAAAAATGATGCATCGGAGACATGGTGCCATTTTGCAGACTCCTTTGATGACAAGCAGAATTTATCAATTATGAAAGCGAATCCTACAATTGTAAATATTTACTCATGAAAAAAATAACACTGCAAAATGGAGGTTCATTTGAGTGCTATAATAAATCGATAGTGAGTTACTCGGTAAATCTTCAGGCACAGTTATTTAATCCATACAGTAGCTATCCTGTCTTATTTTGAGGTATTTGAACATTGACCAGATAAACATCTTGCCTGGGCTGGGGTATCTGCTGATCCTACTGGAATTGTGACGGGGCACCAAAGTCTCCTTTGATAAAGGAGTTTGGAAGTTTTGACTTTGGGAATCAAGGAACAGCTGCTTAGTACTACTGTAGGGAAGAGCTGGCTTGTCTTCATAAACATCAGAATGTGAGTCATAAACCAACATATAGGTTAATAGATGTCACAGGCATGAGATGAACAGCTAATTTCATGCCCTATATATAAGCATAATTAGTAATGATTTATTACAGGAGTCAAGCTCTAAGCACCTTCATTGTGCAGTAAAAAAACATTCAGCGTCTAAAAAGAGAGTTTGCCTAAGGTGATGATGTTAAACACCCACAGTAACAGTAGGTGCTACCTTCATTGGCTGTGAAGCGTGCATTGGTTTGTAACTTTAGGCTTTGGCCTCAGTGTTTAACATAATGTAAAATTAAGTAGAAAGGGCTGAAAGTGATACAGGCTTTTAAGAATATAAGAAACCCATAACTGCCTGGGGTTTGCCTTGAAATTGTTTAGGCTAAGGAAATAGAGAGGAGTTACTGGTAAACAGAAAAACAAAAAAAAAAGACACAAAAGTGAGAAAGACGAGAAGGGAAGGATGAACTAGGACTTCCAAAGTAGGTTTGACTGCAGGTAACGTAATAGGCCAATCTATTTTCCCTTTCAAAGGGGAAACCAGTAAGGTACTTAATGAGTAGTTCTGCTCTGAGATGGGATCCTTTTCTTGTTCTGAAGTGGTATGCACTTGGAGGTTTTGACTTGCAGATGCTCTGAAATTTTGACTGTTTGCCTCTGGAAAAGGTAACTAAGGTTGAATTTCCTCCCTAGTGGGCTATCCATATGTTAGTGATTTCTAATGTAGAATTATCTTGTGATTACTTATCTTCAAACACGAGCAAAATATGTGTTTGTTAAATACATAAATTCTTTATGCTTTATTTGTGACACATTATTTATTACTTCATTGTGTCATGTATTTACAATTTTACATGAAGTACTTTTTGATCTGCTACTGTAAAGTCTATTTTCTCTGAAGCTCTCCTTGAAGTCTCTTGGTTCTGAGCTCATATCTGGGTATCAATGATGAACAGTCAGTTTTTGGCAGTCCTAGATGATGCCTTGTCTGAACCACTCAACCACCACCTATGCAGATGACCTAGTAGTCATGCTGACTAAATAGAGCATCAAGCTGTGGGTGTTGTCAGCAGGGCTTGGAGTAACTGTTGATATCTGGGGGTAGTTCAGGGACCCTATTGTGTTTTAATCTTAAATTATTCATACACTTGATCTGTAGCAAGACTAAGAAATGTCTGCAGCTCACAAAGCAGAAACAACAATCTCAAACTCCCCAGTAAAAAGACTTGTGGCTTTTTTCATTTCTAGGTTTTTGGGAGACTCTTTGTATGAAATCAGAACTAGCCTGATATAAGTTCTTCTTTTTGGGAAGTAGATGTCATTTCTTGTGTATTTCTAAAGGCAAAAATGCCAAGCAATGTACTCAAAATATTGCCACAAACTAAACGTCATTTTCAGAAATAGCTGTTACTGAAAATTCTGGGGTAAGATGGTAAGTCTGTCGCTATTGAGAAATTTATACAGAAGGAGATCTTGCCTGATGGAATGAAAGCAGCAAGGCTAAGAGGTAAGGAAAAGCACAGATGTATAGCAGCATTTTTCAGTAGAAAGGATTTACCTGCTTTGTTGTTCAAAATGTCATTTGATTTATGTTAGGACGATTGTTTCCTACTGCAGGGGAGCCCAGTCTTCGCACCACAGAAATCCTCTTGGATTGCCTCTAAGCCATATACTGGAATTCTTTGGGTATTTCATCAAATCCTCAGACACACACACTGCACGTGGCATTGCCACTGTTTCTGAAAATCATAAAGCACTACCTAGCAAATGTACTGAAGGCAACACAGAAGTGGCCATTGCCTACCTTCCTGAACTCAACCATATGCACACGTGGAGTATTGACAGTCTGAACATACACAGTTAATGCACTGCCAAGTGTCTAATGTAGATGTCACAACTATTTCTTCCCAAAAACTGTACAAGAAGGCAGAACCTGGCAGACTGGATAGCAGCTGGTTCAAATCACGCAAGCTGCCTTCAACTTCATTGCTGTAATGGTTGTAAGGCTGAACTTACCTACAATAGACCGCCCATACAAAGAGTGCTGTCTGCCTCTGTAAGCAATGGGAATGTTTTAGTCAAAATACAGCTCACTATAAAAGCATTAATTCCCTTAGCAGCAGCTTGTATTGCAGACCTGTTGAGTGTGTATAAGTTCTAGCTGCTCACCCACCACACAGCATTTGTGCTTAGTTCTTGATTTAGCTCCCAATCGTTTTGTGATCGCTGCTTTACTTGTACCAGTCACCAAAATAACTGGGAGAATCATTCTTTGTGTCATGCATTCAGTTAGGAGTCTTTTTTTCTGTTTTCCCATTTGTCAGTTTTTCATAGTTGGCAATTTTTCTAAGCTTTGTGAAGTTATTTGCCTGTAACTCCTACGAATGATGCTAGTTCGATATATGTTTGTTGAGCTATTTATGTGTTTTTAACTTGGTGGTAGATTGTATGTTAAACCGGATGAGCATAACTAATAGAATGAAGTTTTGCATACAAATAAGTTTCAGTTCAATTGATCTGGAAGCATTACTGACAAACAGTTTATTCCCTAGAACAAACACAATGAAAGAAAGTTGTTAAAATTATGCTTACCTCTAAATATTAAGTATTAGTAGAAAGTGTTTTTCAGAAGAAAACTTCCAGCCCACCACTGTACTTGTCTGCTTTTCATTTTCTTTCCACCCCACCTCCCTAGGCTTTGTCTCTCTCCAGACCCTAACCATGAAACTGACTGTAAGTATTATCTATGAGCATTATCTATGGCCCAGCAGCAAGGATGAGATGCTTCTCAGGGGCTAATTTTTTTCAGATAACCCTTCTGCTTGGCATTGCCTTTCAAACTCTGTTGAAGTTTAAACTCCAGGCTTTGTTTCTCTCAGCCCTAACCCTCACCCAAATGCTGAGCCTTCGGCTGAACTCTAAACTTTGTGCCACCCATCCATGTGAGAATGTTTTCAAGTCAGAAAACATTTTGCAGCTCACTCCTTCCTTTGGCAGCTCCTCTCCAAACCCACCTTGCTACAGCTCTAGGATTGGTCTCCCTCCTAAATTTGTCCCTGATCCTAACCCTAGGCCTCGTCTTAAGACAAGAGCCTCAGCCTTGGTCCAGGTGACAAAGTTTTCAGGGGAGAAAACCCTGCCCCGCCCACCACTTCATTGGCAGCCTCTGCCCAGTACAGTACTAGGTCTTATATCTCTCTGGACCTTAACCCTAAAACTAGGCCCTCTGCTGAGTCCTAAGCTAAGATTAATAACTCTTGCCCAGATGACAAAATTGCCAGGGGAGAAAAGTTTTTATGGCACACCTTTCTCTTTGGCTCCCTTTTCCATTCCCACTTCGAATGCAGCTCTAACCTTTTTGTCTTTCTTAACTCTAGGTCTAATCTTTACCGTATCCCTAACCTTAAGCTTCAGCTCACTTATTTTACCCAACACCCCCAATGATAGCACACTTCCTAAAAAAATTGTCATGGTAAACATGTCCCAGCATTCACAAGGGCTCCTCCAGTTGATTTGTTTCTATGGTGGTAGGTCCAACCATGTTTTCTGGACAATTACCTCAAAGACTCTGGCCATCTACTAAAGAAATTGTATAGTGGCATCAGGTAACTCACAGACCATTTGAAACACAGAGAATGCACATAAATTTTCATTAATCTGATCAAAACTTTCATAATTGGGGAAAGCTGAGAAAGAACAAGAAGGGCTGGAGGAGTTAAAACTGTTGAGTCTTCAGCATGTAGAAACACCTTAGTTTGAACATAAATTATCTGATCTGTCATGAAGAAAGCACACAAAGATAAAATATTACAATCTAAGCTAAAATAAGCAAAAGTTGAGGAGATAACATTGTATTTCAGTATAATATCTGTAAAACTTTCTTGTATCAATTAGACTTGAATTATAGGGACATAACAAATACACCTTCATTTTATAGAGCTCTGGATTAGGTTTTCTGTTATTTTATTGAAGTTTTGTTTTCTTTCCAAGGATAACTGAAGCAGAAAGGGGAACTTGTTTACTAGAGGCATGACAATGCTTGAGGCAGATTCCCTGTGGCTCCTGAATGATCAGGGAAAGATGTCAATTGTTGATGTTTTTTTAGACATATAAAGGATGTTTCTTCTTACTGACAGAGCACTCCTTACTTAGAGAACTCTTCTTTTTCTTTTTTAGCCCAGAAACAAGCTGTTAAAAAATTACTTTGGAAATTAACAATTGCTGTTAATATTCAAGGACAATATGAATTTCCTTTTGCTGGTGCCATCAACTAGTCTACCAATATATCTTACAAAAATATGGAGTCCTGCAGTGAGTATCAAAAGCTCTTAGATATTCCTAGTCACATACAAAACAGAGATAAAATCGATTCAATTTCCTAAATGTGAGTA
>VZTM01014829.1:362-17559 GCA_013400555.1 Jacana jacana
CAGAGGGAGACCTCACACTTTAATTTTTAGGAACAAAGCTCTTTCCCAGACATCAAGCATCCAATAAGTAAACACTTATTGCAATGGAAACTTTGACCACAAAAGGGAGAGAAACAGGCACAATGCAGATTCTTAGGGTCTTAATAATGTTACTAAATTTCCATTGGTGTGTCCTCACACCCATTCGAGCCAGTTAGTGGTATAATGTAATAGACTTAAATCTAGTAAAGAACAAACAAATAATGTCATTTTTTCCATAGATAATTCTAGGAAAGTGACAAACATGATCTCAAAGACAATGTTGCATTGTTGGGGAATAAAAGCAGTAATGCAGGTATGAATGAGACCGTAAAGGACAAGAACAATGTTTTCTGTACCAAAAGTCCAATTAGGTTACATTGTGGTCTTTTATGGTTTACTGGTTACACTGCTGCAACAATATTACAATAAATGAGGCTAGTTGTACTACAATTAGGATATATTCGTTGTGGGTGATTTTTCTAAATACCTAGAAAATTAGATACTCGGTATAAAACAAAAATTTGACACTGCACATAGCAAAAAGTAAAAATGATTCAGCTTTCTGGAAAGTGTATTAGGTTTTTTTTAAATAACTCATGAATTGTTTAGATAGCAAAATATTTATCTTCCAATTTTTTTCTTCTGCCTTCACATTCAGAAAGCAGAATACACTCAGAAGATAGCTACTAATAGAATATGAGACTTAGAAATATGTCTTCTAAAGTTTTTTTTTCTTTCTTTCAATGTTTCATTGTTTATAATTTTCAAGTATTTTCAGGTTATATCAGACATTGCATCTGCCTTTTATTTAATCTGATAGAAAAAAATTCTGTTTTAAGAGGTGGATTTTGTTAGAATCAATATATACATCTTTCAAGAGAGAGGAGTGAATGGCTCGTCCCATCAGATGGCTAAATGTAAAAGGACTATCTAGACTTCCAACATCTTGGATTTCTCACTGTTAGAAGCTTTCCCAGTTCTCCCTAATATTTTAAATGGTGATTACTTGATTGTACTTTAATAGGTTTGTAAGATATTGCTGTGTATTTTTAACTTGTGATTTCCCATCACATTATGAACAGCACAAGTATATACCTCCGTAATTATATTTTGTCATACATGGTAGCATGTGTTACATTGGTTTTATTGAAATTGCACAGCAAAGTTTGATCAAAACTCTGTCAAAACAAAGGAGCTAAACTACTGTGAAATACTGTTTTGCTGTAGACAAAATATATCAATCTGTTTTTATTAAAGGTTGAGTAAAATGAAATAAAAACTCCCTACATTTTAGTTTTTATAGGACTGGATTTTCACGTTCTAACAAGATCTTCTTCCAAAGGACAATACTTCAGAATTGCTTAGTTTTTCTTCTGTGACTTCCTGTCCTCACCTCTACTCTAAGGCTTTGTGAGGACAGGAGTCTTTGTGTTTTCTTTTAAAGTTTCTTTTGAGAGTGAATAATGTATATAGCAGAAAAGTTTGTAGGAAAAGGGACAGCCACTGTGTGAAACAATGCAGCAACTGTACTGGCTTTTGTGTTGAATGTTATGCAAAGAAGAGTATATTGACATACTTTTCAAAATATTGGAGGAAGCAGGTGTAACGTTTTTGAGGTTTGACAATGCAATTTCTCCCTGCAGGAAGACACACAAGGACCAGCAATTAGTGCACAAGGCTGGGGTCCCTGAATACCCGATATTTTTAGCATGGGCATACAAAAGAATCTTAACCATAACAAAGTAAAGGTCACTTGGGGAAACTAAGCTGTGCTGTCTTTCAGTTTGATTTCTAATGTATTTTATGTTCTCAAATATTGCCGGTTGATATTAGGCAGACCTTTGCTGGAGTATTCTTCCTTCCTAGGTGTCATCTTCTCTGTACCAATGTGGCCATTTGAATTAATAAGGAGATACTCAGTATTAGTAGCAGTAGCATCAGTCTAGCACTGAAGGTACTGTTGCTGGAAATGTTCTGTCACCGACTGAATGGACTGCAGTGGGTATCCCAGTTGGTTACACAAGGATATTTTAGAAGAATATTTGCTGATACTGGGGAAGAATGATTCTTTTTGTGTTGATAGCATGTGAACTTCGGCACCAAAAAGGTCTGAACACTATAGTATCTTAATTTTATCTAACTAACTACCCTGCTTGTCCATCTCCACCAACAAACTTTCATGGTCAATAGAAGATTACAATAAAATAACACTAATGAAAACATAAAAGATGCATTATGACAATAAAAATAATAAATTTTATTGCCTATCCTTATATTATATTGTTATTATTTACTTTCTGCATATTTATTACCAAACTGAACAGAAGTGAATGTATGATTATGGATGTATAAATAAGAAACATTATTTCGTACAATCAAAAAGTGAAGAGAAAAAGGCAAGTTTTGCTTCAATTCATACTTACTCCTTCTACAAGACTTTCTTTTGATTATTAGTAACCTTTCATGACCAATGTTCTTTCTCAATTGCCAAAATTATGTAGGGATTCCATTAAGACACAAGACTGACAGAAACAGACTGGTTTTGTATCCTCCCCATTCAAGGCCAAGACTCTTCAGGGTGCCCTTAGAACATATTCTTCTGGGAATCTGATGGAGATATAGATGTTAGTTCAACATGAACTGTTGTGGGTAGTTCTAGATTGTCTGGGCTCTACTCAAAGAGCAGGTTAGGACATGGATTTGTTCAAGTGATGTTATGCTGGTATAAATATTACATTGTCACCAACTGCATCTCCACTTTGATGGCTAAGAATATTCCTATATTTCAGTCTGCTATACTGATCTAATCATATCTATGGCAGCACTGAGACTGAGCTATAACAAATTGATACATTTCTTTTTATCATTTGTATTTGTCATGGCCTTTTAGCTATTTTTAATTCACATGATAGCACTATTCAAGTCCACATGAATCAATTTTTCAAGATATTGAAATAGATCAAACACTCACTAACTTCAAAACATATTGTTTCTTGCATGATTTCTCCGGTGACTGCTTTTGCATACCCTATGGCAATCATGTTCATCTGCAAAAAGTATTCTCTGACCTTCTGCTCCATATTTTTTTAACCTAACTGTATTTAACGATTCTTCTCAATGAAGTGTCAGTACGTGATTTCAGGATGCATAAAATTTCCACTTACACCCTTTTTGAGGTAAGAACTGTAAATGAGGGCCCGAGTGTAGTAGCTGAAGAACTGTATCAATGTGTAGTGCTCGTTGGTTGCACACTGAACCCCTTTCAGTTTGGCAGTGAGCCACCTCATTTTAACAGTATATATACCATATTGCCATTTAGGAATTTGTAAGTCAGTGATTATATTTCTAAATATGGTTTTGGTGTTCTGCATGTGATCTTGGGTTCTACTTCTGTCAACACAGAATCATAGAAACATCTTTCTGAATACAGGATTGATGATAGGAGTATTTAAAAAAAGAAGTAAATATTCATGTTTTACAAGTTTCTCATGCTTTTAATTTTATGTCACTATTTTTTTTTTTTCCTACTGTCTGCAGGTTGATCAGGAGGGCATTGTAAATTTTTCATGTTGAATTGCAATATTTGCATTTACATGCTACTTCCCTGACAGATGCTTAGAAGTACTTGATGCAGGTAAGAGTGTCCTTTGTCCGGGGTCTTTTTTTGTACTTTTTTCTGTACTTTTTGTACTTTTCAGGGATGTTCTAGTTCTGAAAGTGTAATGAAGCAGCAATGAACTTCTAACATTCTTGTACAAGGACTGATAGAAACTTTCTGTGCTAAACCTCTGATGTGTCAAATGGCTATGTCTTATAATGCCCTTTGTAGGGAATTATATTCACAAACAGCACCTTAACCCTGGCTGCTGTAATTCCTTCTGCATGCCACAGACACACCTTTCTAAATGAGAAAAATTAATTAGCTCCAGTCACGACTGCTGTACCACTGTTTCTGTTTCTGTTACCACTAATCATAGAATCATAGAATCATTTAGGTTGGAAGAGACCCNCGATATCTCTCTTGTGCTGAGGTGCCCAGAACTGGAGACAATACTCAAGGTGCGACACAATACTCAAGGTGCCCCATGCAGCAGTAGCAAAAAGTGCTATAACAGCTTTGGTGCATAAGACAAACTTTAATATATAAGAACACTTTCAGGAAGAATGTGTATAATATACACTGGAAAATTGTGGAGCAATGATCCTATTGCTCTATCTTTGCAGAAATATGCAAAGAAGAGTTTAGGCTTGAAAAGTTTTCTTACCCTAAATTAATTATAGTCTAGATATAGTCTAAATATAGACATTAACCCACTCACCTCAATGAGGAATATACTTGTTTGTTGAGTAAAAAGAAAAATAAACTCATATCCATATAGATTATTTACCCATGTTGCTTTTCAATAATAATGCAGGCATAGTAATATAATAGTAAGCATTGATATAAGGATGACAAAATACGTGTAGCTAAGAAGGAGATGCTTCTTACTGTTAATTGATATAGCTAAGGTGTGACTGTGGTATGACAAGTAGATAAAATGCCAGTGGGAAGAATATTTCTTTAAACTCTTGTTGCGAGTGGGATTAATTTGAACAGATGAGAGTCTTAGTACAAGGGAAAATCTCTTCATTTAAGGAAACAAGGAAAAGTTACCAGGTACAACTTGAGCTGTAGTGATGTTTGGATCTCACTGTGCATGCAGCCCAATTTCCATTAATTTCTCTGAGCTGCACAGTGGAGGAGAATCTCTCTAAACACATCCTGTCACTCTGGGAGCCATTATATGTGTAAATACTGACTCGACACTCAAGCTTGGATGTGGTCCCCTTTTGCTTGCTCCTGTGTTTCTGTAAACATCTATCAGCTTGTCGTTGGATCTCTACACATAATCTGATTTTGTGCAGTGTTCTGTGGGCTTTTAATAACCTGTCAGTGGGAAAATGTATGTGAATTGTTGCATGTGAAAATACGCTTGCTATTTGTATATTTACTTTATATAAATGGCACCAAGCCACTTGCTTTAGAGGAGGAGATGATCTGGAGGTTGAAGTGTCAGAGGTATGTCCTAGCTCAACACTATGGACTCATGCTGTCCTGCTTCTGCCAGGCTGAATAACAGCAAAGAAGAAGCAAGACTTAATAACTTCAATAGTCAACTTCCTCTCTATCTCTGTAAGCCCACAGCTTTCTGTCATTTGGTATATAGCAGTACAAGTTAATTGCATTTAACTTAATCAAAACTGAAAGCTGATAAGCATATGATAGATGAGAAGCCTCTGCAAAAGCTGTTCCAACTTTCACTACCTGACAGTCTAGAATCTAGAGATCATAACAGGTTATATCCTATTATATGTTTTTTATACTCTAAATTAAAACATTCCTTTTCCTCTGTTGCTTACCACAGACTTATAGATTTATCCTGATCTTCATTTTTACTTGACTGAAAACAAGCCAATTTCTTCTAACCTCACTTCGTATGATGGGCTAATTCTGCTCAGAGTCTACCAGTACTCATTTTCTGCAGCTGTTCTAGTCCGAGTTCCTTGTACCTAAATAAGAGTGGTGAAAGCTATATTTGAGCTGTGATGCACACATAACGTAGATTTACCTAGTTCAATGAGAAACAGCTTGACTGAAACATCTTTTAATATTTTGATATTTTCATGGCTGCTTCTCTTTGCTGGCTATTGGTCTTGCTGCAATTAGCTGAGGTACTTAAGTTTCTCTCCTCTTTCAGTTCTAGCTGATGCAACTGCACCTTCTGATTCCCGTTGTTTCTGCAGTTCAGCACCTTGTGTTTTATTTTACCACAGCATTGTTTCTTCATGTTTCAAGGTCTTCTGTTTTTTCCCAGATTGAACAGATTATCCTCCCAGCTCTGTGATGTTGGCCAGTTTCTTAACTTTGTAATTTTTTTTTTTTGGAAGAAATTAGTGAAAACAATGAAAACAATGAAATAAAACAAAATCTAAAATAGTGAGCAAAATCAGTTGATAAGCAAATTTCTTGAAGGCTGCCTTTTCAAGGCAACATAATGTAAAGTCTCCTCCATAATTCTCCATTCCTTTGCCTTTGTTCTCAATGTCTATTGTTTCTCAATGTCCTACCTTCTGCACCATTGTCACTTCTAAGAAATGGGCAAGGCAGTCTACTCTGTAACACAGGACCTGAGCTTCTTTCTGGTTGACTTTTTTGAGAAATACACTATCTCTGACAAGACATTAAGACTTTTATTTCAGATTTGTAACTTCAGCCTCAATTTTAATAAAATAGAATACTTTCTGAAAGAATATAACTTTAGTAATTTCTTAACTTAGTGGGCTACATTTACATCAATCAGATCTTTCATTTTTATTTAATGCAGAAAAATTCAATTAGTTAGTAACAGTTAATGTCTTTCCACTTTCATCCCATGACTAAATTCAGTCCTGAACTTGTCTTAGCTAATTTTAAAGTTTTCATGCTGAACAATTTTGTTCCTTTCTGCTTAATGTTTTGTTAAATGATATATCTCAGCAGGCAGTTCCTGAGTTGAAGTGCTTTTATTCTACAGTCTTCTGGGTAATACAGAGCCTGTCAGTCAGAATGAAATCAGTATAATTCTCTGTGTTACTGCGCAAGTTGTGCAACCACTTAGCTGAGTTTTCTCTTTTCTGGTCATTACAGACCAAACTAAATGTATTAAATGCATAACTTGGTATAGGCCCTTCAACAGGCAAGTTTAGCCAGCAAGTATACATTTGGAAGGTAATTCTTCCCTGATTGTAGGTTATAGTTTAACTTAAAGATGAAAAATTCATGTAACATACCACTTAGACATTAGGCTTGTGTTTTATCAGGTTGCGGAGAGGATCTTAGGTTTTTAGAGAAGTATTTTGAGCTATTTATGAGCCTTGCAAGTTATTGCTATATTGAATTTGTTCTTTAAAAGTAATGGTATATTTCTTAATATCAACAATAACGATTTTTTATTTGCAGTAATAATAATATTCTTATTCAGTAATAAATACTCATTATTTTAGTAATTTCAAGATACCTCAGCTTTTTCTTGTTTTTCCCCCCAGTTTCTTTCAAGGAAGCACAGCACGTTAATTTTCTTGTTTGAGGCCAAATCTTATCTGGTATGTGGGTAGCTGCATAAGTCAGGGAGGTCAGAAGAATCCTCTGTCACCTATGCTACACCTCTGTAATGCAGCCAGTTAAAAGTCAGATTCCTGAAGAAAGTTGGTATTGTCCATACCTGTGCTGTCCTCTCACTTCTCCATCCTGGTGCTGAATGCTGAGTGAGAGGGTGGCAGAGCCCTTCTCTGCCTCCAGCCTGTGCAGGCAATAGAACTGAGTGGCTGCTTTACTACTGGGTAGTAGAAGTTTAAAAGGAGCTTAGTTCATGCTGGCTGCAATATGAATAAAGACAAATAAAATACCATGTTATTATTACATCTGGATATTATTTGACTGAATTTTTTTAAGTGATGGATCAAAGCAAATGAATAGATACAAGCAGCCTCATTTTTTCATTATTTTAGATCTGGCTCATTACTAATAGTTTCAGCTATTTAATTTTTTGAATTCATGGAAAGCATAGTACTTAATAATACTCCTATTTAATTAACTTTGCTTTGAGAACCATTATCACTGACTCATTTTCCTGTAAATATATCTGAGTCTTGGATGTTGACAATGAGTAAGAAAATCACACCATGTTTTATGATGTGAGCAAAAAATACAGAAGATATGAGTAGGAGTCTACTCACTGCTTCCTGTCAATAAAAATCAGAGGCTGATTCCATATTTTAGAAGAGAAATATTAGTTAATTTTAAAACACCATGAATTGTAAATGGCAGAAACAGCACTATCTTCAAAGTCAACCTTTGATACATCAGATATGTTTGAACGATAAGCAATAAAAAATTATTCTTTTGGGACAGTTGGTCCTGTCATTCCTGAATCATAAAACCTTATGTGGTATTTCAAATGTGCAGGACAGGGAATCTTTATTTTATATAAAAATATTATTAATAGTTGGAAAGTTAATATTTCAGAACTGTTAATTTATACAGTGTGGTTATCTTCTTTCACTCTGCCTTTTCCTGGGGCATAATTGTGTACAGACAAAACAAAGGGAAAGTATTTTTTACATCTGCATATGTTCCGCTAGGTGTTTATTAGACGATTGAAGGTCAAGGAAGTTAGTTTTGCAGACAGAGGGTAAAGTTAGTAATGCTTGCATTAGCTCTTAGGTCTTCTGAGAATGCTTTAAACAGTTTTTGGACCATCTCCAAACAATGTTTTGCCCAACAAAAAGCCTTTATTCACCTGGCAAGAAACAGCATTGAGCTTTTTAATCATGGTGAGGTTTAAGGAAAATCATTTTGGTCACCCAAGATCTTGATCGTGATAGTAAGTTCTGCAGGGAGACTAAAAGGCTAAGCTGAGTGAGTCTTAGGGTCCTTATCATAAATTACAAAGTTTTATACTGGAATTCAACCTTGGCTGTAGTTTCTGGAGCTCTGTTTTGTGTCTACTTCCAAAACTATGTTGTTGTAGTCCTAAGTGTGTCTAAGTGACATAGAATCGGGTTAAGGGAAAATATAATGGAGAGTTCACAATTATTAGCCAAAGGTAGAGTGTAGAATTAATTACTTCTCCTTGGATATTACTAGATAATAAAAAGTTCCCATCAGTGAGGAATAAAGAATTCTTAAATTACTTGTCTTAAGAATGGATCAGTCATGATTACACTTTATCAAATAGATGAGAATGTGCCTTTTTGCAAACTGTGTACTTTCGTCTACTTCACAGTTTAATCATAATTTTGATCTGATTAATTTTCAAACAGCTGTTTTTCATCCAAGATATCAGCTTCATCAGAAAGAAGATTAATTTAGTGAGGGTGACATAGCTGTATGATATGAAGGGTAAACAGAACTATGTATCATTACCAAACATCCAAATTTGAGTCTGTACTGTCTCATCAGTTTTCTAAATAGTCAAAGATGAATGATCTTTGTGAAACTCTGTATGTGAGGCGTCTAAAATTTGACTTTCTTATTTTCACTTGGTGTGCTTGCTTTGGAAGGCTTAAGTGTGAATTCTCACCTCAAGACTTATCCTAACAACCCCAAACAAAATAGAAGTATCCAGCAGTTCAGGCTATGAAAGCTAATGGAGCAGAATGCCCTACAAAACATGAAGTACATCTGCAGGTGGCACACTTTTGTCTCATGATGGAAACTCTGAATGATGCACAGAGATCCCAGCAATATAAGAATGAGCATTAACCTTCTATCTATGGAACAGTCAATAGCATGGCTAATGAGTTTTTAGTTCTGAATGCTCTGTATACAGCATCAAAATAACTGATAATGGTGACGTGAGCTTTGAAAGCATTTCTCTGAAATTACTGAGGAATATAAAGGGTAGTAGCTAGCCAAGCCAGGTGAATTTCAACAGGGATTCATCAGAGTCAATATACTTCCTGTTGAAAGAGGAAATAATCTTCATTGAATGAGAAGAGTCCATGAAAAGAACTAGATGGCTAATATTTTCTGCAACTTTCTTATATGCTCCCTTTATTATATTTTTCTTAAAAGTAATAATTACTTGGTTTGAAACTCCACAGTGATTTGTCAGAATTGGTCAAATGAGCATCATTAAACATTACTTCTCAGTGGTTGGTAGAAGAGCTGAACAACACCAGGATTTTGAATCCCTTGAGAGGAGTAGTAGTTTAAAAAGCTGTAGCAAGCAAGGGAATTTTACATAGCTTTAATCCTTTACCTTTCTTTGCCACAGATGACTTGCCTGAGGCATCATGGCATCATTGTGAGAAAAATTAGGCTACTGCAAGATTTATTGGCAGTCTGCATGGTTTATTTTTTTTAGCATGTTTACTTGAAGGGACATGAGAAATGTTTTCATGTTTTTCAATTCCTTAGAGCTTTGAGGCTTCAGTGGTGGTTGCAACCAGAAAGGGAATAACCAGCTATTGCAATGGTAGGTTGCTCAGTTGAGAGAGGACCCAAAGCTTGCATGGACATTTTCCTACAATGCTGAGAACCTTGTCTCTCAGGCTGCAACCAACCCATAAGTTAATTTTGCTACTAGTAAAATTTCTCAATAAAGGAGACATGTTTCTGAAAACAATAAATTTTAGTTTTGACAAATTCTGGTGAAAACTCATTTTGCTAAAAAGTTCTCATCCAGGCTGCTGTCTACATTCTACAATCTGCAGACATGCTATAGAAAGTGCAGACTGAGGCTTATCTGTTTTATTTAATGGCCTCTGGGACTGATTTTTTACTAGGGGCTTTGGGAATACGCAGTCCATTATTTAAGAATACCTCATTAAGATATAGTAAGTCAAGCACACTTACTTGATTAGCTGTCCTGTAGTCTCCTAACATTGACAAAATGAAACTGAATGTTTGTGAAATGCCTAAACTGGGATATGTGTGATCAAGGTCTTGCCTGGACACAAACGAGCTGAGCCAAGGACCAGAAGATGAACTACTTTGGCATCTTCTGATTGGAAGAATAGGAATTATTATTGTCATGAGCAACAAGATTCAAAGCCATTCTAGACTGAGACTAGTATTTTTCAAAGGCCACATGCATTATGCAAATCTGATTATCATCCTGTATTTTCCTTTTAAAATGGGTAGTATGAAGAAGAGAAAGATAAATTTACAAGTTTCTACTTTACCTTTCTATCAGGCTCCCTAAGTGTCATAGGATGGACAATAATAAACTAAAGAACTAAAGAGAACCACTGGCATATGAAGAATTTATGAATTTAACAACAGGGATGGTGACCCTTTTTTTTTTTTTTTTCCCCGAGAATAATTTTTTAACCCATAATGTAATTCATAANTTGTTTAACCCATAATGTAATTCATAAATAACCAGGAGCCCAGTAGGCAATTTGTTTCATTCTTTTGGACATTTGTACATCAGAGAAGCCAATGTAAAAAATAACTGTGTCATGATTTGTTTTAAAAAAGAAGTACTTACAGAGAATATTTATTTCCAGATGTGTCCTCTGCCATTAGAGAGGAGTATGGACTTCTGCTCTCACAAAGCTTTTCCATTATATTTTCAGGATATTTTCAGGATTCCATCATGAATAAGAGAGGAGAAACTTTGAGAAACTCTCTGAGATATATTTGGCAGTATATCTGTGCTGGTTTCAGCTGGGATAGAGTTAATTTTCTTCCTAGCAGCTGATATAATGCCATGTTTTGGACTTAGGATGAGAATAATGTTGATGATACGACTAGTTGCTGCCTGGGGTTAAACCACGGCAATATCTAGGGATGATTTGGATAGGAGAGAGAAATAGTTCATCATCACAATGTGGGAAGCTATTGTGAACAGAAGCAGACAGATACAGACATAATTTAATGATAATGGAAATAGAAATATCCTCAAAGTTAAAATAATAGTAAAATTGAAAACAAGGAAAAACAAATATATATTGAAAGTCAGGCCTAGTAATCATAAACAACAACCAAAAAGAAAACAGAAGAAAGCTATTCTAAACCAGAAAGTCTCTGCTTGATTGTTTTTCCAGATACACTGTTACCTATAGAACATAAACACAGAATTTTCTTTCTTTTTCCTCTCCACAAAAGTACAAGCAAATGGATGTGTAAAACATTTTCAATCTGTTTTAGAGAGATCTCTACATAATACAACAGGTCATATTTGATAAAAAAAGGCTTTGGAGGAAAGAACTCAACACAGATATCCACAAGCAAACCTACAATTCCTAAGGATCATATAAAATAACAGGGGAAAACATTGATGTGCTGCTGAGTGCCAGAGAGGAAATGTCTGCCAGAACCATGGGAAACATAACTTAAAATTATCCCAGATGTACCTGAGTGACTAACCAGTCTGGAAGGGTTCTGGTCTCATTGAAGGCACTAAGGAGGTCTCTAAGTGCAGCTATAAACAGAAAGTTTCCCTTTTTTAGAGCACACCCATTTAAAATACCTTTTTTCATCATTCTGTTGATTCTCATATTTGCAGCACAAAGCAGATATTATTTGTTATTAGCTGGGCCAGTTCACAGTTAAAATGTATCCTTTTAAAAAAAAATATTAAAATCTCCTAATCCTTTTTTTTTTTTTTTTTAAACATGTAGACTTCACAATATGGTTGACTTCAAACTCACACAAGCTTAATTTCATCATGCTTATTCTTACATTGTTCAATTTCTATTGTATACTAACTACAAAATTGAAAAAAGAAATGAATGACAGCCAACACTCATCCTAAGCCTGGTAGAATATTGGAATAATTTTTGTGGCATGGATAAAATATTTCTGTGGCAGACAATAGAAATATGTCTATGTACCTGTGAAATAACCTGGGTCATTTAGAAGCATTATTAGCAAGCCAACGATGTCAAGAGTAGATTATTTGGGCTGGTCTTACCTAATTTATATGAATAACACTTGTCTCCTAACTGTACTGAGATGTGAAATGCAACAAGAAACTGTCTAATAGAACTACTAAACAAATAGGTTTGGAAATGTACACGTCAAAGACAAATGTTATGAAAATTAGTTTGAAGACTCATTGCCCTAAAATAGATGTTGTTGATGAATTGACCTGTTGATGAATTTCCTGACTGGGACAGCATCATTTGTATCCATACAATACTGTTGTCCTGAGTATATAAGGTGAGCACTGTTTTCAGACCCTTGTTTCACTTTAGCGATCTAACGGCATCAGCAACCACGTGGTAGTTTCTAGCAGCAATGCACTTCATGTACTTCTGCTGGGTTTGAGCCATCAGACTCCAGCAAGTTAAGTTGATGGAGGTTTGTCCTGGTTTGAGGTAAAACAGAACCAATTCTCTGTTCAGTAACTTTTTATCTAGGCCTCTTCTAACTAACTGAACTCTGAAATTAACATCATATTGTGCAGAAACTGTTCTCAGAGTAATTAGACCTATGTTTATAGTTCATGCCAAGCAATAATATGCAGCAAGGCTCCTGCTTATACTTTTTGCTGTAACAACTGCTTATACTTTTTGCTGTAATAACTGCTGTTATTGACCATGTTGGAGGGTCAGAAGAAGAAAGGCATAGGGGGGTCCCATTTGCAGGGAGGAGCAAACTGAACAAGTGACCCAAAACTGACCAACAGGGTATTCTGTCTCATGTTCAGTATAAAAGTTGAGGGATCAAGGGTCAGCCTCTTTCTTCAATGGCCAGTGTCTAAGGACGAATCTGTTCATTTACCTTTGATGCCAATCCCTGCACTCCCGAATCCAGTAGCTATTGCTACTGGTGATACAGGAGTGGGATGAGCAGGAATAATGGTAAAGCTTTGGACATGAGTTTCCAGGAAGAGCTCTTTTCATGGTTAGTAGAGAATATGCCTACTCTATGTAAATAACTCAGAAACTGGTAGAAACTTTGTGTTAAGGATTTGATTTGCCTTCCACAAGTACAGTCTTGGCAACTCTAATACATAAAAAATGCAAGAGCCTGAAAGCAGCTTTTAAGTTGAAATGTAGTTTGGCAGAATAGTCTCATGCCTGTGTCCTTCTGTGTCACCAGGCCAAGGGGGCAGCGTGTTGGTTTATGCTGATGGAAACTGGCATAAGTCGCGGCTAGATCAGCACGTGCTGCTCCTGGCTGCTAGCTGTTTTGGCATCACCATGCTGGATGATGTGCAGTGTCAGTTCAATATGATGGATCTACAGCTCAGAGAAAAGTAAAACTCTGAGCCTGGATCCTGTGATGCACCAGCAGCTTTTCTCTGGCATCATTGAAAGGGAGCTGGGTGATTGAAAAGTCAGGCAGGGCATTAGTTACATTATTGCCAAACTAACTCAAAAAGCCCAGGTGCAAGAGGGAGAAGAAGAGGAATCTACATGGCACAAACCTGCTTCTGTTACTGTGAATCTATTTTCTGTATGATTTTTAATTGTACAGCTTTTAAAGAAAGTGTAGACCAAGATGAGATGATTCTTGAATCCTCCTTCTGATTTTGTGAATCCTTTCATGAATTCTTTTGATTTTTAAAGTTGTTCTTTAACTTGTAAAGCTTTCAAATTTAAGGCTTCTTATAAATTGGCTTTCTAAAAGATCCCAAAGAAAAGAAAATCTAGGTAGTTAGGTTTTGCTTTGAATAGTAGAGTATTTGAGTCTGGTTTTGTGAGTTACAGGTAGGTATGGTTTAAATCACTAAATAATCTTGAACTTTACATAACGTTTTAAACTTTGTGATAAATACATTATTAAATTGATAGTTAGGCAATACCTTCCAGTAATCATCATGACCATTTGAACTGAAGACTTTAGGTTATCATGTCTAAAATTACCCTTTCGTGGCCTGACTTAGTCAGAAATCTCTTAGGTAAATGTAAGTGCAGCTATGTATGTTTTTTTTTCTTTTCAATGGCCAAGAGCAGGACTAAAGTTTCCAAGTTAATGTACACAGGTCAACATGCTGTATTCTTTTTTTACAGGATTTATGCATCTATGGCATGTGTAAAGGGACAGAATTGTGGAAGGAAATGTGCCAAGTTCTTATAAGTGGGCCAAACTGTTTATCTCTCTCTATCCATCCTCTATCTGTCTATCTAGAAATAAAATAACTCAGGAAATGTCATATTATTGTGTGATAGAATTTTCATTAATCTTAACACATTCTATTAGCAGTGCCATATTTGTTCCACATAAGAAGTCTGACAAAATGCATTAAAGATAACGTACTTTAATTACTTCACAGAAGTGTGATGACTTACTCCCGCTCATTGTATGAATGTATAGGAGAATCTTGAAACCTTTGTAGGCAGAATGTACAAATATTTAGTCCTTAGTTCTTTTGTAGCCCCTTCAGATGCGTTATGTCAATGGACTGCAAGCAGATAGAAGATATTAATTTATACTGTAAGACATTCTGATATTTATAAATCAGTGCAATTCAGGGTTAATGTGTCATTGGGAATATTAGCTATGCAGTTTCCATTTATTGTAAGGAGGCTGATAATCAAATGTGTGCACTCTAGGTTGACACAGTGGTCGTTTTTGGTTGATACTTCTACTGTAGTCAATGGAACACTTCCCTAAAGAGTAGTGGAAGCTAGAGGATGATTAACATCAATCTTGTGTCGGCTGCATCAAAAGAAACATAGCCAGCAGGTCAAAGGAGACAATTCTCTCCCTCTACTCTGTTCTTGAGAGACCCCACTTGGAGTGCTGTGTCTAGCTCTGGGCTTCCCAGCACTAAAACCCTTCTGAATCTTTGAGACCAAGTCCAGAGGAGGGCTACAAAAATGGCCGGAGGGCTGGGCACCTGTCCTATGAGTAAAGGTTGAGAAAGATGGGGTTGTTCATCCTGGCAAAGATAGGGCTCCAGGGAATGCCCTACTGCAGCCTTTTAATATATAAAGGGAGCTTTTGAGAAAGATCAAGATAGATTTTTTTACAAGGGTCTGTAATGACAGGGCAAATGGCAAGGGTAGATTTAGAGTAAATATAAGGAAGAAAATTTTTATGAGCGTGGTAAAACACTGAAACAGGTTGCCCAGAGAAGCTGTGGGTGCCCCATCATTAGAAGTGTTCAAAGTGAGGCTGGACAGGGATTTGAGCAACCTGATTTAGTGAAAGATGCCCCTGCTTATCACAGCGTTGTTGAACTAAACCTTTAAAGTACTCCTCCAACTCAAACCATTCTATGATTCAAAGGAGGGAGCTGCTGGCTGGTCAGCTGAAAGTCATAGATTTCATTGACTAATGGCTAAATGCTCATTAAATGCAACGGGCACTTGAGTCTACATAAGCTTATGTACAGATTACCTATATTTAGGTATCTTCACTTTGACTTGAATTCCACCCCAGACCGGTGCAAAGAACTGACTGTGTAAAAGTCGTTGGAAGCCTGCTCTCTCTGGGGAATGTGGCAGAGGTGTTCAGTGGTTTGTATCCTGGCCTGGGTCCTTCTGTCATTCACATCAATAGAAGTCACCAAGCTCTCCTCACTCCTCACAGACAGGATTTCCTTCCAGAAAACAAATTGCATGGCAAGATGCAATGTATCTACGTCTCTGGTTATACATCTGGGGCTGGATGCACTTTGGATTGCACCGCCATTTGCTTTAGTGGTCCTGGGGACAGAAACAAGTGAACAAAGAAAACTCTGTTCTCTGTGTTTTTTTCAATTTGTGTGCAGAAAAAATACTGGAAATACAGGTAATAAGCAAAGAAAATGTAATGAAATACTATTACTGAAGAAACACAGTTTTGCTTTTCCATTACATATCTAGATTTAGAACCGATGATTTATAAGTACCAAGCACAAGCTTCCAAAGGAATTTACCCTGAGTTTGATATCAAATATGAAAATTTTAACTCTGAAGAAATGTGAAGAAAGCTAAGCATTTAGCTGTTTGCTGAGAAGCCTCTCTGTCTATGTACACTCTTCACTATATTTTTGTATTGAAGAGATGATTATTTTTTTCCTTTCTATAGAATAGAATAGTGGAATCATGGAATTGCAGGATCACAGTTTAGGATTTTCTTCTTCATGATAAATATTTGTAGAAAAGCAAAAAAGTATAGATTTAATTTTTTTTACCAAACTCTTTGAGGATTTTGATATATTGCACTTTAGTGGGGTAATGCTCCATATGAACTGGTGTGACAGGAATGCCTCCAGTTTTTGATCACACTTTAGCAAAGAGAGCACAGGAATTATGGAGAACTAATGTATTACTTCCTCTATGCTGATGGAAAACATAGTGAGAGTACTGAACTCTTGTAAGTATGATCTCTTCTTTCACTGGCCTTGGGTCAGATGAATTTTTATAGTTATGGAAACAAAATTTATCTGAAATCTCTCCTAAACCAAAATGGATTCCAACAGAGTGATACTGTCAGAAGCCTTCTTCAGTAACATCCATTTTTTTCAGTATATACCCATCCAGCTCTACAGAGTCTTTCTTTTCTTCTTGCTTCAGGCCTTGATGCCGTATTCTGTTCCCGCAGCAGACACCGGAGTGGGGTATAACAAAGGACAGACAAAGTCATATTTCAGTGTAATCTAAGAGAACTCAATAAGATAAGATTTGTTATCAGTGCACATTTATTAATGTTGTTTTCATTTTTCACTGCAGGAGTCAAGCTGAAGTATAGATACAGCACTCACACTTA
>VZTM01014831.1:0-43659 GCA_013400555.1 Jacana jacana
AGGACTGGTTCCTGCCTCTGTACTAAGTTACAAACCAACTTTCCCTAGAGAAGCTTCTCTTCTGAACCCTAATATTCTGTTCATCTACTATTTTCAAATTGTTCCCTGTTGAACCCTTTCCAATAAGCATACTTGTTTTAAATACAGCCGTGCCTCTAAGTCATGGCATACCATGACAGCAGCAGAAGTGAAATATCTGCATGTAGGAGAATTTGTCAATCATCTCCCCTTTAAAGTAATAGTGATGAATGCGTTATTCTTTATAGCTAATAGTTATTGATGTAAGACACTCTTTTCCCCCTAATTCTTGAACAAAAGAATACTGTTTTAATAATGTGTAATGTAATGATAATAATACTGTTTTAATAATAATAATGTGTAATGCATAATGCACTGACAGCCCCTGGAGAGTTGCTACTGTGACTGTGCAATTTGTTTAAAAGTGCATTAGTAACATGATGGCAAGAAGAATAGGAAAGAAGAAATTGTTCACAAAGGTACTACAGTGCATGTGACCAGAGATAGCCATGTGGGGGATGAGGTAAATGTAGGGGAAGCATGAGCCCTTGATTGTACCTAATTAATACAGTTAGCTGTTAAAAAAAGGTGAGAAAATAATTCTCAGATATTATCCTCTTTCTAGTAATCTGGGGTGAAAAATTTAAATCTAGACTGACTTCTAAGGCAAGAAAAAGCAGTGTGTAGAAATAATCTACTTCATTTGTATCTGGTGGCTTTCCTACGGGTATTGGAATATAGATTGCCTGTCTCACTCTGTGCTCTGCTGCAAATTTAATGTCAACAAATAGGCAGGATCCCATCTTTTTTTTTAGAAAATCAGCATGTTGGCTTCTTAAAGTATCTTTTATTGAATCTAAACAGTTTTCTCCTCTAGTTTACAAGCCAGGGGAACTAGATAATACGTTCCTTAGAACAATGCAGTGTTTTGAATTACTTGAGAGACTTAGCTGATTTTTCTCTGCCAGAACCCAGGCAGAAGATCCTGCCCTGATTTAGAACTGGGGAAACAATGGACATACCATCGTACTCAGCTGGGTAAAGAATCACGTGGCTTTACAAATGCCTTGGTGAAGAATCAAGGGGTTGGTAATTTCTTTCAGGAAAAGACAAAGATAAGTTTGAGCCATGTTTGTACTTTTCCAAAACAACCACTGAGAACTTAATATGAGATCACTAGGATTTTCTGCCTCTAAAGTACTTGAATTATGAAGAGTGAAGGCCAATTTAAATGTAAATGTGATATACTGCAGTGATCAGAGCAGGTGCTCTGTGGGAATATAGATCACTCATAGGTGACAAATCAGAATACAGTAGAAATGTCGTTTCTTGGGTGATAGATACTTCAAATATTAAATGAGACCTTACTATCAATGTCTCTGAACTTGGGTATCAGAGCTGTGGACTGTTATTAGCCACTTGTAAATACTGCGAAAGAAAAGTTTACGTTTTTATTTTGGTGTATTCTTAGCAAATACTGGTGAGCTCTGATTGCTGCCTGTAGTTGTGGTTTGTTCAGTAACAGCTGTTAAAACATGCATACATACAAAAGGCTACCGTCTGTAATCACCGTTTTTTGAAATGCTGCAAACAGTCCCTCACCAGATGATTATGTTGCTAGTCCTTGACATCAGAGCTGCTGGCTTGGACCCAGATCCCTATGGTCGACCTCAACTTTAGGATGGGAGGAAAATGGATTAACTGCTGAGGAGTTACTGCTTTAATTTTCTAAATTATTTGTCCTTTAAGCCAAGAAAGATCATTCATCTGTGAAAGAATCTAACCAAGCTTGTTTAAAAAGCACAACATGTTTAAAAACATGTCTTACATCAAAGTAGTCATACCTTGTTTGCCAGTTTAGATTACAGTTATCTATTCATTTATCTTAAAGTATGTTCTTATAACAAAATACCCATGATTGTTGATTTGGTTCACTGAACAGCATACACTAAAGGGCAATAAATATAATTCTGTTTATTTCAAATGCTTAGATTTTTCAAAGAAAATCTAAATGAAGTCTTTGGGAATAGTATTAATAAAATGTGATCATAAAATAGGAAATACTAATGAGTATGTTACTTCAAGTACTGGGTCTGGATGTAAAATTCATCTTTAAATTTGCTGTACTTTGATACAAAGCAAAGAGAATAGAAGGGATCGGAAACTCTATGAAGCTACATGAAAAATGTATATTGAGGTAAACCCCAAATTGCTTAACGAAGAATTTTTGGAAAAGATTTGACTGTTCTTTATGCTTTTAAAGACTTCGGATTTTGGAGAGCTGACAAAAAGTATGTAAAGCTAAGTGGTGATGAAGGCATAAAAAGACAACTTAGAGGGTGAGACAACAGCAAAGGAATGGTTTGGGGGAAACCACTGGAAATGGGAGTTTCGTACCATTGCCTTTCATCCCTGAGAAGCTTGGGGACTTCCCACATTTGAAATCCTGGTTTCAGTCCATCAGGGAATCTTTTAAACTGGTGCAAAAGGTTACAAAACATGAAAAAATTAATAAGAAGAAATTGTGATGGCCAGATGATATTCACCCATGGGTTCTAAAAGAAATCAAATAAAATTGCTTACCCCAATTCATAGTTTGGCTATCTCCAACTGAAAGCTGTTGCACTATTAGAGGCCAGGAAGTGGCCAGTTTGTTTAGTTTATTTAAAGGTTTCAAAGGTTATCTGGGTGACTACAGACTAGTGGTTATGCTATCTGTGCAGCACTAACGGAAGCTTTTCAAAAAAGTAGTATTAATAAACACAGATAAATAAAGCTTACCAGAGTAAATATGATTTTTAAAGAGAAACAGATGTCTACTGCTGGTTACTATTCTGGCTTCTTGTGTCTATGCTGTAGCCTATGTGAAAGATAAATATTTTCTAGAATGAGAAACAAGTTAGAGATGTACAGATAACATACAGAACAAGTGTATGAAACTTTCCCTGCTATGACATTAATCTGATTTCAGTATACCAAAGGCTGATTTCTGAGATGGTAGCACACATGATAGGTCAGAAATCACCACTGCTCTGTGATTGAGATACTCTGTACTTCAGAGTAAACTAGCTGATTGCATATTAATCACAAAACCAACTAATGGTCTGTCATCCAGGAAACTGAGGAGTTATGCAAACATTGCTGTGGAAATAGATTACAGAAATTGGCAAATAGTTTGGCAGTGTTAGAAATAAGCTACAGTACAAGGTATGTTGTGTAGGGAATCTAATCAGTAATTGCAGCTACACAACTGCTGGTTTTACACAAATAGGTCTGCAAATAGATAGGTGTATGGTTGACATTTACCATGACTTGTAAAATGTAAATTGTAGCTCCTGAACTGTGTTTGAATAGTGCATTGTGAATTACTTGGGAAGTTTTATCTGATGCAAGCATATGCCTGTATTTTTCAGATCTGATCATCAAATTTCTTAACAGATTGCTTTTTTTTTTTTTTTTTTACCTGGGAAGGGGACTGTCCTGATAACAATATTTCTGTGAATTCCAGCTCTAGTCAGGGTTATTTACAGCTGCCCTTTGCGCTGCATGTGTGTAAAACAGGCCTTTGAGACTGTCACTATGAGAAGTTGTCAGTACCACACTGTATGGCTATACAGTTGGCAGCATTGAAGAGTAATGCAGGGATGAAACTTAGGTAGTTGAACTCTGTCTGTGGAATTCAATCTACATCTGCAGCCTGATCTTTGTGCCTAAGAGTAGTGAGTAAGTGTGAGTAGTGGTAAGGTGTTTTGGACTTTATATATAAAGGCCTTTGTACTTGCTCAGTTTCTTATATTTTATATTTCAGTTTGATTTTAATTGGGTAGTTCATCCAGAATGACAGTAAGCAGCCACTGTGACTGTAACTCATGGTATTTGCAATCAAAGAGTTTTCACACCATTGGAAATCCTGCATCAAGGCAGGTTCAGCAATCTTGTAGTTATGGCTGTTCAGCTCTTCAGTACAGCGTCAGGCAATAGGATACGAGGCAGCCTATGCATTGGAAGCAAAAGCTAATCCACATACATGACATCAGAGCAAGGCCAATTTCTTCTTTAGATTACCTGTAAATCTCAAGGAAACGGTCAGAGTGCCACGCACTACAACATTTCTCGAATGCTATACAGAATGCTAAGTATACTCCTAGGTTCCCCAAAGCCTTTTCAAAGAGACTCTGCTCTAGAGAGCCCTGACCTCTCTGATTTGTATGACCTTACCCTTGGCTCTTGAGGCATTCATTTTTCTAGCTTATGCACAATTAATTAAGCAGCCCAAATCACTTTGGATTAGTGGTCTGTCCTCTTCATTAATTTCTCTAGTTTTCATGTCAGTCATAAGTGTTAGTAAGCATCAATTGATGTTTCCTTTCAACTCTTTGAAAAATGTTGTTATAGTTGTTTTAGAACTGTCCTCCAAAATCCTGCTAGAAACACACCATCTTTGAGTATCCTTCCTCTCTACAGGAAGTTCAAGGAATTATTTATCAGCTTTTTAATCTATTTACTATGTGTTACTTTTTTTTTTTTTAATGTGTCCTTCTAGTTTAAATGTTATGCAGAAATAAGTTGGTAAGCAAGGCACTGAATAAATAGGTCCTATTAAACTAGCCAGGTATACCTTTATCAAAAGTAACATTGCAGTTTTCTCCTCTTGGCTAGCATGAATTATATTTTAATCCTTTAATTCTTTATTAATAGTCTTGTGTCAGCCATTAAATATTTCACCCAGGATCGATATGAGACTAACAAGCTGTTATTACACAGATTTCTTCATTTACCTTTTACTATAAGCAAAATTTTAGCTCTTGTCCCTTGGGTTTGGAACTTGGCTACTGTGCCAAGGGCTGTTGAACCTCAGCATTTCTGCTCCAGCCTCCCTGTGGAAAGAGGCTGTTTGGCTGCAAGCAACATGAGAGCAATTTCCCAACATCTGAGTGGCCGTTGCATATCGATCCCATGATACAACAATGTCGCCTCTCTTTCCAACTTGAAAAAAAAAAAAAAAAAAAAAAAAAAAAAACAACACCAAAAAAACCCTATAATTTCTGTCCAGTAAGGCACTTCGAGACACTATGTGCCCCCATCCTATTTATTACCCCTTGATAATAATTTATTTCTACAATGTCCTTTGCTTCCTTTAATATTTTTTTTTTCACTGACTTAAACTTTTCATATTCACTGCACTCAGCTTTTACATATGTTCTCTGGGAACATGTTTGAGTACTTCCCCCCCCCCCCTTCATGAACAACATAATGATTTCTTCTTAAATCCACGAAACCTTATTCAGTCATAGGATTGTGATTTCTAGAGCACCAAGTCAAATAATGTAACTTCAATTATTATTCAATTAATCAATTTTGATCAATTTTTGATCAAATTTTTTGATCAATTTTTCCTCAAGATTCATGCACATAGAGTGACTGTCTTTCAATTTGTTAATGAGAATACAGGATGATGTAGTTACAAAACCTAAATGCATAACTTCGAAAAGTGAAAGAATCTGGCTACAAAACTGTTAATTTATCTTTCATTATTTCTTCTCCTTAAGTAGAAACAGTAGTAGTTGTGGATACTTCTCTCCTAAATTCCAGAGAATGTAGTCTTTCTGGGTTTAAGTTACTACAAAAATTCCAAAGTATATATAAAGTTGTAGAGTCATCCAGAGAAGGAAATCTTTTGCTTAAAAGAGGTTGCTATTTGGCTTCTAAGTCTTTGGAAGAGAAAATGTATAAAATTCTGCCTCGTGCTTATGGACATGAAGTTGCCCAGGCAGTGAGTCATTACACATATGCTGTGTCCCCAGTCCCTCTCCTCCTTACCATGGCTGTAGGTAAATAGAGCTTGGGAGGCTTTGTGTGGTGGAATTGGGAATACAATGGCAGCTGCCTACCTGGTATTTTGGTAGTGTCTGCTTGTCTACCGCACATGCGCTAGCGCTTAAGTGAAAGATGTTAGTGCATAGTATGTGGAAATGCTCTGGCTCAGAAGTTTCAATGGAGCAAGTTGTTTCTGGGAAGTAACTGTATCGCTGGCATCATTGCAATAAGGGGCTGAGGCAAAGTAAAAGTTCCCAAGTACAAGGCAATACTTGTCACAGCTGGTGTGCACAGTAACTGCAGCAGAGAACTGCAAGGCACAGCACTTTCATCGGAATAAATAATGTGTCTTTACTCCGAGGGAACCTGCAAGGCAATATGTAACGGCGTCATATGCAATGTAATGAATTAGTCATGTGAAACTATTAATCATACTCCTTTCACCACTCGCTCCTCTATTAATCCATTCCTGCCAGAAATTTAACATTACAAATTCCTCAGACGTTTCATATACCTAGCACTGTTTAAATTAACCTTAGGCTTCCTCAAGTCTCCTTTCCCTTCAAACCATCTCTTTTTCCCAAGGAGTAAAAGACAACAAGATTCCCAAAGGAGCTTAGTTCTAAATATTGTGGGAGTCAGTTCTGGCATTATAAATCCAATGCATAACTGTAATAGTTAAACTTTGTAAATTTGTTTCTAATTGCAAAAAAAAAAAAAAAGGAGAGTTTGGGGAGTAAGAAACCACAGTTTATGTTATGGATGAGCGGGTACAGCACAAAGCTGTGATATCCTAAGTACTTTGCAAGAATCTGAATATGAGTCAGGAGCTAGAAATGGGTATCTGGATAAGAATAATACCAGATGATATCTAAGATAGTTTGGTGACCTTTGGAGAAATTGAATCTATACCTGGATGAGGTTGCTGGCAATATACTCCATCAGATTTAAAAACTCAGGAGAACTTTTTTTTTTTTTTTTTTTTAAGGAAAAACTTTAAATCCCAAAAGGATGGTATTGAAACACCAACAGAGCAGAAATGAGCCTTTAGGGTCTAATGCCTCTGGAAGTTGATTTGGGTTTTACTGATGTGACTGTATTGTCCTGGTTTGGGGGTTTTTGGCAGTGCTCGGTATGGGAAAATGGAAGCACTTTTTACAAATTAAATATGGTAATAGAGTTACAGGATCATAGAGATAGGGTCATATAAGATCATTTAAGTTGGAAGGGACTTCAGGAGGTCTCTAATCCAGTTGTCCTTTCCAGATTGAACAATCCCTGGTCCCTCACATTCTACTCATAAGGCAAGCGCTTCAGCCATAGGCCAGCTTGGGAGGCCCTCCATTGAACTCTAGTCGATTGATGTTCTTCCTGTACTGGGGTGCCTCAAGACTGGATGCGCTATCTAGAATGAAATGCAAAGGCTGAGCAGAAGGGGTTACTGCCCCGCTCCCCTGATGGCCTGGCTGTTGCCCTGTGACTAGCAGCTGGGTCTCTGAATGACAGTCATGCCCTCAAGTGTATTGACTCCCTCATATCAACTTGTCATCTGCAAGCATGACCAGCGCATCCTCTGGAACAGGTCTTTGATAAATTTATCAAACAAGACCAGTCCCAGGATGAACCCTGTGGAGTACTGGCTACTTGTTTCTGGTGTGTGATCCACTCACTGCTCCCTATCCCCATCCAAACCAAATAACTCAGGTTTTTACCCATGTGTTTCATTAATCTAGAATGTCTTAATTATTTTTCCAGGCATAATGAGAGGGACCACTTAGCTGTGCTCAAGTTGAGGTAGCTTGAGGACATCTACTATTTTTCCCCTCTCCACAAATCCATTCATTTTATCACTCCTAATATCATTAAAGAGTATGAGTGCAAACTGAGGCCTTCCTATTTGACAGAAACTTCTGGAAATACAAAAATAATTATCAGAATAATCCTCTTCCTGTGTGTAAATCTTGTTGAAGAAAGTAAATATAATTGATGCATGGAAAACCAAAGAAAAAGGTATCTGTGGGGCAACAGGGGACAACATCAAATAAAATCATTACAATGAATATTTTAACTGGAGGTATTGGGATTAAATCTGATGGGGGGGGGAACAAGCAAGCCAAAAAGTCTTTATTTCTTAAGATATAAATTACTGTTAGGGCACATGACACACCTGGAAGTATCTACAGTTGCTAATTCTTCTGGGCTTTCTTCTTAGCTACTAACCACAAGGGGGCATTTTTAGGACACTTTTTTAGGCATCTGATCTGTGATGAAATTATGACTTAGATCAATAGGTCATTCAGATCACCAATGTCTATAAAAGGAGTTTAGAGTAACTAGATTAAAGTTAGTCATCTATACCATGGTCAGTGGGGGGAATTTGCTATGAAACATCACTCAATAGGGTGCTCCAGGAAGTTCTACAGCTGATGTTAAGGTTGTCTGGCAGACAAAGATATAAGTATATGTGACTACTGCCATTTCACCACAGATGTTCAGATTTTGGGTTGACTCTTTAAGCAACTAAAAATTTTTGGTTTCAAATGTTCCAGTGTGTCACAAATCTGTTAGTAAAAGCTTTCAGTGCCACATGCTCTGAGTGGAGAGCATGAGAGACAGCTACCACAACTTGACGAACTGTATAACGGCAATAGGAGTAGATCATTGTGCTCAGGCAAACCCAGCAGCAATAAAATACTGTTAAACAAGCTTTTTAATGTCCTCTCACTCCACATTTGTCTACCTTGTGCCTTTAAAATGTGACTGTTTGCTACAGAAACATCCTAGGATGTGCATTATACTTCAAGGAAAAATAAATCCCCGCCGCAAGTGTTTTGAGCTGTAGTACCATATGAACGCTAATTGTCAATAGTGGGACATCATACTAATGAGTCTTAAATGTGCCTCCCCCTGCTTCAGTTGATTTCTACGAAGAATGCTAACCTGCTATAGCAATATCTTATTGGTTCATTGGGTAGATTCTGATTGAAGAAACTCAAAAGAAACAGTATAGCTGTTCATTGTTCACTTAATTCACTAAATTAAAAGTTGCAATGACTTCATGATGAAAAATTGATTTATTTAAATAGCTAACTGAAAACTGAAAGTAGAAAAACAAATGAAATGTTCTGTGATAATTATGGAGACTCATTCATCTCCAAACTTTTCCCTTCATTTTTACTGTTTACTCCCTAAATCTTTATTTCTCTGCTAATGAAATACCCCTATACTTAGAGCACGTGCTGCAACTTTAGTTAACTAAAGTAACTAAACTTAAGTAAGTTCACTTAACTAAACTTTAGTTTAGTTCCTGCAAAAATAATAGGTACAACTGACATGTAGTGATGATTGATTATCTTGATTCCTTGCATTTTTTGGTTCCTCTTCCTTTCTCTAGTTTTTGTTCAAGAATGCAAGTAATTCTAAGCTTGCCTAATACTAAGTAGTGCCTTTCTACATCTATTTTAGTGATTAATTTGGAAAGCCAGAAGTTCCTGTTTCTTCATTGCACCGGTCCTGAGAATTATGCTTACCCTTTTTACAAATTCTTTTTATTTCCTATTCACATGGATTCTCACAGTAGCTAGAAAAATATGTTAATGTGTTCTCTTGTAGTCCTTAAACTGTACTGGAGAAAAAAGATTTTTATGAGCCGTCCTCAGATACTGAAATAATTTCACCTGTTAAGAGGTAAGATGTTTTGTTTGCAAAGCATCTGGGAACATTGCAAAATACACACCAGAAGCAATGCATTTAAACACAGAAGAGGTTTTTGTATTTTGGAATTGCACGTTCACAATAACAGCATTACAGTAGCTTTATGGTGGCTGAGAAATAGAACCTTAAGAATAGAGGTGAGACCTTATTTTAGCTCCCTCTGATTCCTCTCCCGAGATAGGCATACATCTATATTGCTCTCCTAATCTTAAAGGTAAAGTCCATATTCATAAAACAGGACACTTTAAAGAAAACATTCTGTGGTAATTATTCATGTAAAGTAATCTTTAATGCCTTTTATGAACACAGTGTACATGTATCTTGATGCTTTCTATACAGAATATGACCTCATCTGCTGCATTATTAAAAGTGATTGTTAAGCTAAATTGCAGATTGTGGAGTAATTTAATATTAGATTTTACCCTATGGAAGCACAGGAAACCTCCAGGTGGAACAGCTGCAATATTAGCATCATATATTGCCAATGTGTTAACAACTAGAAGCAGTTGAGAGAGTGTTGTATGGGGGTTCTCCTTTTTTTCTCTCTGCTTTAATTAATCATGTCTGAAAGAACTTTTTATTGAAAAGTCATTTTCACTTTTTTGCATAGTATCTTTTTTTTTGACTAAACATTCAAAGATTTCTTCTTTGTATTTATCTCAACAGAAAGTATAGAGGAGAAGGGACTTCTGTCTCAACCTATTTGTCTCCGAGTTGGCTATTTTCAAATTTCTTTTCTAGAATCTTCATTGTAATGTATGGGTCTTGTATTTTAAATATAAAAAAAGTTCCAGTCTCACAATCTCATGATGTAAAGATTTGTGTTTGGTTTTGTTGTGGGTGGTTGGTTGTTTGGGGTTTTTTGTTTGTTTGTTTTCTTTCAAAATATGAAATTGTGTTGCACTTAAAGATACAATTTTCTTCAACTATAACTTCCTGATTTTTGTGGTTACTTTTGCTAAAACTTATACATGAATTTTTATGATGTTACATATTCTATTTGGTAAAAAGGTGAAGTAAAGGTACAGAAAAATGGATGACAGAGGTGAAAGGGGAAAAGTAGGGCTAAGGGAAGATATGGAAAACTAATAGCAATATGGAAAAGGTAAAGCAGAAAAAAAGTACTTGGATTCAGAGTTCCCTTAGTGGATGAACTTGTAAAGATAAAACAATCAAGGCCATATATAAAAAAGTTTACTTTTCCAAAGGCAAAAATATGATGTGAAAAATATGTATGTGATGCTGCTCGATTTAAAAAGAATCAAAGTGATCTGATAGATGTTAATCTGCTGATCCCAAACCAAATGCCTTCTGCAGTGATAATCGCTGTTGCTTCATTTATGAGCTGAGAGACCTGTAGTAAATTGTGCAAGCTCACGCGTGGAGAGGGAAATCCAGCTGTGTTCTTTCTCATTCATTCACCATCAGCAGTTGACATTTTCTTTCTTGCTTGCTCAAAAAGAGAGTTCACCTTATACCTCTAGTGTTATCTTATTTTGAATGTGTGGCAAGCAAAAAAACAAACCCCAAACCCCAATCTAAACCTACTATTGAAGTGGTGCTCATCTCTAGACTTGTAAAGTAAAACTTGATACTGGCATACCAATACAATAAGCATTTATTTACATGGAGTAAAGTCAGACTAAACAGGTCAGTAATCAGTTTGCTTTGCTATAAAAGCATTCCTGTGTTCTAGCTTGTATTTGGTACAGATTTTTAGTGAAAATGTGCCTTAGTAAAACTGTGACTATAGTAACTAACAATGGTAACTCATCACAGCCATGTTGAAGTGCTTCATTCGCCTATAAAGCTTAAGTAAGTGAATGGAGAAGAAATTATGTGTGATGCCAAGTCAAAAAATGCATTCAAGTAAAAAAAGGTCAAAATGAAGTGGTGCAAATGAAACCTGGCTCTAAAATCATAGGCAGATTAGATTTATCTGAAGGAATGCAACATATACAACCTTGTAAAATAACTAGCAATATTGTATAATACAAGCTGTTCTTAGGATAAAAGCCACAATCACTGTTTGCATTTTCTTTCTTTCTCTGTGAAATTGCTTTCAGCCTGTGTGTTGGAAGATTTAAATTACAATATTTTCCATGTAATCTTAAAGAGTTTAAGTCTGTAGTCTTCATGTTTTACAAACTATTTTCTTAAAATAAAAACCAAATCCTTTCATCTAAAGGCTTCTGTTTCATAGGTCCAAGGTTATAAACAGGTTATTAGAATACAAATACATATCAAGGTCTGCCAATTAAAACTCCAAAGCCTAGTTTAAAGCGCTCTGATCTTGTTTAATCAGCAGCGTAAGAGCAGTCAATTCCCTTGTGTGCTCCAGTTAGCCGAATGTTATTGCTTAGACAAACAGTATACCTATTCTGATTAGGTTCATGTTTATTCATTGAATCAAGGAAATTAGCAATGGAAGGACCTCTGAGGTCATCTTGTCCAATGCCTTGTAGGTGTTGGATTGTTCCCAACAGGATATTGCAAGCTAGATGTTTTGTAGACTCCAGTTTTATCTGATTCAAGTAATGGAGTTTCTGTCACTTCCTGTGAGAATTATTAAGCAATTTAACAGGCTTCAGTCTTAAAGAAAATAAATAAATTTGATTATTTAATGATTCCAATTTGCATAGTGTTTTTGAAGTAATGCTAAACCTTTATGAAACTATCAAACTTTTTTTTTTTTTCCACTTACCTGATCAAAAAGAGATGCAGTTACCTCTTAGTGCTCTTGGTATCAGCTTGTGTTGTTCTGTCATGGATGCTTAGTCATCTGAAATTTTTGTTTTAACAAAGTTGCTTCTTAAAATTGATTACACCACGTTACTGAGAACTTCAGTGGCAGCCTAGGGTTTTTTGGGGGTGTGTGGGCCTGTCTTTTGGCGGGGTGCTTATCTTGTTTACTTTTAGAAAATCCACATATTCTCCTCTTCCTTTTTGCTTCTTATCAATCTCGAGATAAGAAGCCTTTCTGAAACTGTTCAAAACGTGTCCCTGGGTGACTGTACTTTCATTGCTATAGTATATATCTTTTAAAAAGGACAAAACCCAATACCTTTCCATAAACTTAGTCAAGTGTATTTACATTCTGAATAATTCACATTTGAAATACGTATTTAAAAAACAAATATGCAAATCAACTGACTTCTGTAAGTAGCTTTCTCAGGTGAGGAACAGTGCTTGAGGGACTACTTAAAAATCCATTGCATCAGCTGTTTTCTGAGGCTTCATTCTGCAACAGCCTAGGTTTTGAACACATAATATTTCAGTCTTAAGAACTGTATGTCTTCCTCTAGGCATGGAATTCTTTGCACTACCAGTCTTCCTCATCAATTAATATCAACCCCTCTGTGAACTTGCTTGTTAAGCAATTGGGAATGCTACAGAAATGTAATTCCTCACATGAATTCACAAGTAGGAGCAGGGGGAGGAAATGAAGTCATTAAACAACATGCCATGCTTTTCAGCTTGTCCAAAACCACATTTCTTGCACTGTGGTTGTAAAGCTGGATTTTCTTTCTCCTATCTCATGATCCACAATCCTTCCCATTCACAGTTAATATTGGGAAGCCATCATTTAGAAAAATGGCAACCTGAGAGACTAGTTTTATTTTGTTAATGTGTAGGGCTTCGGAACTGTGACAATAGAGTGCCTTAATGCACTAACACTTGTGCCACTGTAAAATAGCCAAAGGCTCAATCATACCAGTATTTGAGTCTATTCTCAGTGATCACTTGGATAAATATATATCAAAACAAATGGTACCCCACCTTTTGGTACTTCTACTTGCACTATAAATTTTTAAAACAAACTTCCCTTCTTATTGGGGTGGATCTGCATATTAAAAATCTCAGCTTGTGCTGAGGTGTATGCAGGACTTTTAGATATGTTTTTAAAAGTTTCAGTGGTGTGTAAGTGATGTAAAGATAATATGCTAGCTTTGACAAGAGGCTGGCAAAGTTTAACTCTGCTAATCACAGGGCTAACTAAAATATATACTTGCCCTGCTTTAATGGCAGGGGGAGGAGGAAGGAAACACCCAATCCCACCGCTTTTTGATGTGTGCCATTTCATAACTAATTGTATTTTATGTAATCCATTACGTTACCATAAGTGGAATTTCAGTCTTGAGCATCTCTCTGAAAGGACAGGGGTAATGATTCAATAAATACATCTATTAGGGTGGACTTCTGATATAAAATCTTAGCAGTGCAATAAGTCTTTTATTGAGCTGACTTAGCTGGTGCGTATATTTAGCACTATAAATAAATTAACTGCATAGACATAAATGAGAAGTGAAAAAGAAATCGAACTGTTTTCCATTACTAGAATAACATAATCCCTTGCTCCTGAAACTCAGCTTCTGTGGAGTTTTTGCTTGGATACAATAAAGTCAGTTAGACATAATAATAATGATCTTGAGCTTCCACTCCCTTAGCATCTGCGGCTGTGAAATAAAATCTGTGAGCTCTCATTTCACACACTGAGGGGGAACTAAATTACCGTAACAGTACCTTGAGGTGTAAATGCTTCTAACTGTGGACCCAATTGACAGGATATCTTGAGAATCCCTGTCCTTTATGGTGAAAACCTTTATATACTGGCATGGTGGCTGGGGGAGCTGGCTGCTCTGCAGGGTGCAGCCAGCATTCCAGCAGTGTTCTCAAGTAGAGCTTGTGCAGCATGAGTGCAATTCAAGAATAAGTTTGCTAGGGCACACAGGGAACAAAGATGGGAATGGGAGGGTCCTGCCTGAACAGTCATCTGTGCTACTATCTGAACATGTGCCTAACCAAGTAGTGGTTATTACCTAGAAGCTATTAACTGCTCTTAAATAGGTCTCCACTGGCAGCTAGTTGGGGGGGGATGGTGGTGGTGTAAAAAGGTAAGGGTGATGCGTCCAAGTGCTACTGTTAGTGTAGCTTGTGTACTGTATGAGAGGGAATCTAGGTCACAGACTGCAGTAAAAGCTCGATTTGTTGGAACAGGGCACGGGCTATTACGGGTGTCAGCCCCCCTTTCCCTTACATTTCTCCTTGTTTTAGGATAATTCAAGTGTGATGCCACATCACAAACAAAGGTACACAGCAAAGTAATGCACTCATTTCTCCTGATGGCTAGAAAGTCATCCTGACGGAGTGTTTTCTGGTTTGTTTGTTTTTTTCCATCAAAGCTTTGGCCCTGGCCTTTAGAGCAGGAACATCTTGATGCCTTGTGGCTAAGCAGCTCTTGGCCCTGACTACTCAGTTGGGTCGCACCTGGAAACAAGTCTTAAGTGGTAAACACAGGTGGATGCTTCTAAAAAGCAAACTGCACTTAAGTTTACTATCACCTGAGTTCTGGTACAATAGAGGAAAAAAAAAACACAAAACCTTGAAGTCCGTGCTTAAAATTTAATTGAAAATAACTAGGCACAAAGACTAGATGGAGTCAATTGCTCCCAAGCTGTGGTTGCATCACTCCCTTTCAGCTCCTTAGTGGCAGACATTTTGAAAGAATCTTGAATATAGAATCCATTTAGTTTGCTTTCAAGACTCCTTATGCTCTTAGTTTTGTCTCAGTTACAGCAGTTGTACTCTATGTATTTCAGTACATAATCAAACAGAATAGGATCATGTGCACACAATAATTTGTCTAATGCAGCCTACAAAAAAATTTCAGTAGGAAAAAATATAATAAACTGTCAGAAGACAAGCTGGAGAGCCAAAGACTACTCTTGCTTAGACTCTGTAGCTTTTATTCAGCTGAGTAAATAGGCCCATAGGTTGTCATCTATGCAGAGATTCTTCAACATGGATAAAGGTTGTAAAACTTACATTAACACAAAAACAGCAAAAGTAAATAATCCAATGAAATCCAGATATTCCCTTTGAGAAACAGAAGCTCATATTAAAACATAGTAGCAGAATGTATTAAAAGGAAATACAGTTGTGAACAGGGAAAAGATTATAGGCAACTATAAATAACTGACAGACAAGAAGAAATGGGACTTGGCTATGTATCTTTATAGAAGATAAGGAAAATTAACTTGCAATAAATTCCCCCAAAATGCTCAGCTTTGTAAAGCTTTCAGTTTTTAAAAAAAAAAAATAAAAAAAAAAAAGTCTTTTTAATAGTGTGGAAAAGTCAAGAAAAAGCTAAAGAGAAAGGAAGAAAAATAATTGTGCTAGAACGATACCACATTAAGAAAAATGGAGAGGCAACAAATTCATTTGGCCTTATCAGCCATGAGGCAAGAACAGGACATCTATGGATTAAATAGTTCAGTGTGAATGCAGGAGATAGGAACCTAACTAACTAGAGTGGAAAGTGCTTCCTCCAGTTTCCAAGAGAAAAAACAAGTTTCCTGCTGTTTCTGTCAGCATCTGAGCCTTTCATTACTGGAATACAGTGCAAAACCACATCCAATAACAGTAAATTGGCAATGCAAATTTGAAGAAAAAGATGAATATGCTGCTGTACTGGAAAAATTTCCTTTTTTCAAATGTAAGGCAGCACAAGCTTATGTACATAAGCTGACAATGAGCTGAAAGGTAATAGGTGACTTAAGGGGGGAAGATAAAGAGAAGAAAAAAGCCTAGCCTTGGACTGACAGGGAAATAAGTGGTTGTTTTAGGGCAGCTGTGTGAGAGGCTATCAACACTTCACCTCTGCTAAGTTTTGCTGTATTCATACATAAAGTAGAGCGTGGGCAGCAGACTATAATATTATGGCAGACTAAGCAAATTCTTGCTGGTGAAAGCAGATCCTGGCATATTAAGTAATCTTTTTTTTCCTTATGATACTTGTCACTTCAGGCAGTTTCTGATGAGTATAAGGAAATGACTAAGAAAATCCATTCCTATCCATGGTACTTCCAGATGCAGTATTTCAATCATTGGACAAATGGAGCACTAATCCTTTGTAGATTACATTCTCACTGCAGAAATGAAAAATACCATTAAGGTAATGTAATTGACCTTGTTAAGGTCTGTATTGCTGTGAAGGTTGTAAGGTCTGTAGTGCTGATTAGGGGTCAGCACTAACACTACATCTGAATACTCAATCCAAAGGTTCTCATCTTTGTGTTGGCAGTACCTGGATTGACTAACATCCTACAATTTTTCTCCTGTTCAAATCCTAGTAATACGTGATTGGAGTACCATTGAACTGAGTTTCTAGATTCCCAGTCCTCTTGGTAGATAGGAATTGCCATCCAGCCTATCACAAAGTACTGTTGTAATATGTTTTCTGTAGTATTGGGAATTGCAATATTGGTATTGTTTATGTATTGATTAAGCACTGAAGCTCTGGTGGTGTTCTGTAACTGCCCACACCTAACCAGAAGTGGTAGTAGTCCCTAAAACTGAAATCCAACTCTGCAGAAATCCTATAAATAGTTTTGGGGTTTTTTTGTTTGTTTGGTTGGTTTTTTTTTCATCTTTCTGAATAACATAGTTCTATTGAACTGTGCAGAAACTCCAAAGAGCAGATCTACCCTAGTGGTAACAGGGCTATGACTTGTTACTCAATTTAAATCTAAATTTAAATCTAAATGCTGATCAACTTCTAAATCTGGTCTCTTACACCAATTTCAAAACTGGTTGGTGTTTTATTTCAGTTGCATTAACCTTTAAGCAGAGTAACACTGGAAATATCAAATTCTGCTTCCTTTACACTGGTAGGAGGGAGGGAAGAGAGTACTAACATCTACTGTTGCTTTTTAGAGCATACCATTTGCTTTTTAAACCCTGGACTTAGTCTGTATTAACTACTATGTTTTATTCTTTACTAAGCAATTTGAAATGTTAACAGTTGAAATACTCTTTAAAAATAAAGGTACATTTAACAGAGCTCAGTAAGATATTTCCCTGGCATGGAGCTAATTCTTCATCATGCGGGAGTATATCTTCTTATGTTATAAAAGTACAGAATGCATTAATGTTTAAGGGTATACTCGAAGAGCTAGAACAAAGTATTTTAAAATAGCTTCATTACTCTGAAATGCCTCTGGTTTAAGTGATTTCCAAGGCATTTCAAAGCAAACAAGCAGTGTCTACTCCTGAATCATTGTCTGACTCAAAGTTTGCTTTGAAATATAAATGTAATGATATACTCAACCTAATGGTTTACAGGGGTTAACTGGAATGAGCACTGTTTAGCACAGAACAGAGGAGGCAATTTCCTCAGCCTGTGAGGTGAGATAATGCAAGAGTCTCTCTCTGCATTTGAGTCCTATTATTTCAGCTCTCTGACACCGTGGAGTCCCCCTTGTGCCTCGCTAGCTCCTGCCACTCACCTTTCCATTGTACTGCTGGTTACAAAAGTGCAGACCCTACTTAAAGAGTTACTCTGTCCTCCTAAGTAATTCAGAGAGATGCTTACAAATGTAGAGCAGTTAAAAAAGACACCCTACCAATAGGCCCTGTAGCCTGCACCTGCTGGGGGCCTGGTCCCTGTGCCCAGCCCAGCTAACCCCAACTGGGCGCCATGGTGGGACCCAGGCTCTGGCTGCCAAGCAGGTGGTAATAAGAGGGAGCTGGGAGAAGCCCTGTCCTTGTTCCTTCAGCTTAAGCTTAAATGCTGCTTTGGTGCATGTACAGAATATATTTTCCACCTTCATCTATCTTACCTACTTTTCTGTGGTAACTAATGATTCCTACCTTTACTAATAAACTCTTTCTTTGACAGTTTCTCAGAAAACCAAATCTTTTCCATGGGAAACCCTTACCTTAGGACTGGGAGATCCTTTTGGTGACAAGAACAGTTTTTCAAACACCTTTTTGGCAGAGAAGAACATGAATACTTTTAAAACAAATACTCAAGGGTGACAGATTGAAGAATAATGGAAAGGAAAGAAGCACAGGCTTGTGGTTCAGAGTATGGAGCAGTCCTACCCTATGAAATAAGCAGCAAATCTGATAAACTGATGAAATCTTCAGGCATCATATTATCCTTAGTGCTCCTCAAACAGCCATCAAGGACTAGAAAACTGCCTTGCCATCACTCAAGAATGCTTTCTATTTAAATGTACAGTGGCTTGCTGAATAAGTTTGTCAGAATTGAAAGACTGCAGACAGACAAAGGTTGACTGAAACAAAACCACTTAAGTATTTTTTTTAATAAAGATGTATTTGTGTACTTTTCTCTAAATTCCCACTTAACTGTGAGGCATAACAATCTGTCTTCCTTTGTCTCTCAGTTCCACAATATGTTCAGATTTCTATTAGGCCCTGGCAACCTGTTCTTAAATGTAGCATATTCTTTGCTCAATGATTATGATAAATCCTTTGTAGTGGGAATCTGCAGGATGAGGCATAGCGTAAGAGCTCGGTTATGAATCCCTTAGTGAATAGGCAGGACCCTTGCCTGTTCCTCACAAGCCATCAATGAAACATTAATGAGTTAGTGTGATCTTACACTGGAACAAGTCTGATGCTGCTGGCAATAATGTGCCCCAACTCAGCAATTTTTTCTAAGGAGAATGAGTTATTACATTGTACCCAGCGAAATCAGTAGCTTTGTATGTGAGGTTTTGCCTCTTCTATGGAGAATGGTCATCAGACTAGTTGAAAATAAGACTGTGATAAATGCCTTCGTTCTTGTAGGTTTTGATTTGGGCAGTCCCTTTATGCTTTGCTAAGAAAAAAAAAAACAGGTCTTTTTTCCATTCCTGTTCTACCTTTCTCTTGCTTTGCATGAGGAAGTATGCTCTCTCAGCAAACACGACTGCTGCATAGAAACACGTGGAACTTGAGAAACGTTACAATAGATGTTCAAGGACAGAATAACCATACTTGTGCTAACTGTTCGTGACACCACTCCTGCACTCTGCATTCTAATGAGACCGCACTACAAAGAATTAGAAGTAAATGGACACCATTGTTTCAATACCTAGATGGAAAAAGGAAAGATGATATTGTTGTGAAATTTACTGATAAGACCATATCATAAGTTTTTCTGTGCTTTCCAAACTGCTTAAATGATTAAAGATATTTCTAAATTTATGAATTAAAATTAAAAATCAAATGCATGTGATAAGGGAATAGCTAGTAGGCTTAATGTAATGAGTAGTTTCAAAGATATGATACTTGATGAGGAATTTTGATGAACAGCTCGAGCCATTACCCCCAGTGAGTTCTGTCAGGTGACTGAGCTAAAGTAACTTAAGGTATTGTAGCACTTCTGCTTGTCACAATTCTCTACTTTCAAATATGGCAATGTCAGTAATGCAGTCAGCCTGAGAAACCACGATGAATTGAAGTACCTTTGGTGATAGCTAGGGTTCTATCCTATAGTTATTTAGTACTGCTAGAACTAGAATTCCACTGATGTATTTGCTAATAACTAGAATGAATAGCCTTTTTTATACTATTTTGTGATAGCAGAGTACTGTGACCTTTACAGAATAAACCAAATGACTAAAAGGACTGATGTTACAAGACATGATGAGAAAAGACACCAGAGGTCTTTGGGTTAATCCCCTCATGTCACAAATCAATCATGCTCTTTGTCTAAAACCTCTCTAAATTAGTTTTTGTACCTCTGTCCTTCTACTATTGTTCACAGTTTCTTAGTTTTGAATAACAAGAGACTGGAAATTCTTTCTAAATGCAGTTCTATACCAGGAAATCTGTTTTTTTAGGACCCTTGTTCAGTTCTAGCCCTCTTCTACTTCTGGAAGGGATTGAGACCTATGCAATTTTACTAACCACCTTTATCAGTCACGTTTGCCTATAACAACTTTTGAATGCACTGCTTAATTTTGGCCATGCTTTCCTAGTTTTATTTTCAAAGCTTCCTATATATTTTTGTAGGAGGGATAGCTGAGAACAGCAGCGATGCAAATCAGTGACTTCTGCTAACAGGAAAAACTTATACAAATTAGTTCCTGATATACCTGGAGAGACTAATCAGTGTGTAGAATAGCTTTTGTCTTATAGTGTTCATCTCTGTTTGCCTGCTGGAATTGTCTTGGAGAATAAGCATGGCTCAATTATGAGGTATAGAGGGAAGTTAAAGCATTGAATAGGACAACTAAGGATAGAAACACCGTGCACAGAACAGAAGTATATAAATACATAGTTTCTATAAAAGCCTTTATTCAAGCATTAGTTTTCTCTTTCCCATGAAACCTTAAATGGTCAGATAAAAGGATCGCACATCACTGGCAATGCTCACTTTTGTTGTTTTTTTTTTTCTCACAATAAAGATGAGTTACAGTGAACAGTCTTCGATGTCTGCTGATCCTGACACTCTGCTCAGAGTAATTTGTCTTGTGAGGCTTCTGAGTAACTGCTTAAACATGACAACAATCACAAGCGTTTATTTCCATTCTACGGGTTTATAACGGAACTAAATCTGTTCTATGTAACCGAAGCAAGAGGAAATCCATGTTTATGCCCTACATATAAAAATGAAAAGAGAAGAAAAGAAAGAAAGGTAATAAAATTCTTAGGGCTGTAGCACTTTCACTGGGAAAACAGGCATACAGTCTGAAACATAGAGCTTGCCTTAAGGCATAGCATAGTATATCATCAGGCAAATTCAGAAGTTGGTAGCCTTAATCCTTGGTCATTTTCTTATGTGGAGGCAGTGTAATATGGCAGTGGTGTATTGAACACAGGTTAACTCAGAATAGTGTCTTTTTTTAATGCAAATTAAGGTTTCCCAAGATAGCAATGAACGTTGAAATAAGGAAGGAAATTCAGAGTAACATCACTACCAGAATATGAACTGAGGAAAACCAGTCACCACTCATCACTGTTTCAGCTGCATTTGTCATTAAGTTTAAAAAAGAATTAAATGCAAAAGAATAGATACTGTTGGAACAATAACTGGGACACATTCCCAAAAAATTTTGGAATAAGGATGACTATGTTATTTTATACTGTAAGAAAGGCATCTCTGCTTTAAAGCTCACGTAAGTAGTGACCTGTACAACTTAGGCTTAGCTTAATACAAAGTAATTGCACAGTCTAAAACATGCTCTATCAACATCTCCTTTTCAGTTTTTCACCACTCTTTGAAGCTTTTAGTTGGTGCACCTTTATGTTACTAAACTGTAACACAAATTAATAAAATTAGCATTTGCCTTGAGTTTTAAATTACTTTTGGTTATTTCTTAATTGCATAAGAGAATAGCAAATATGCCCATATAAGCAAATATGCTTATCTTTTCAAAATACAAGCCAGCTAGCTCTTTTCCATAATAGAAGGCCTCCCATTCCCTGCTAAGAATAAAAATGTTGGGTTGTATCCTATTAATGTGTTGACAGTACAATGTGAAATTAATAATACTGTGGAAAGTAAGAGAATTTCTGTCATAAATGATAGGAGTAAGAAGTGCTCCGTCCTTGAATTAGCAAGTACTAGTCACTGGAACATGTGAAATCATAGATGGAAACATTCTAGGGTTTGGTTTTGCTTCTACACAGTCATTATAAATCAAATACATTAATCAATCATGTTTGATATTTGACTAATCTATCTGCTGGAATATGGATGTTGTTCAAAGCAGAATGCAGCTGAAGTTCCATTTCCCAAAGCTAATAGACTGAGTAGCTCCTTTCTTAGTAACTCTTGGGAAGCTAACAAAATATTTGATCCATTTCCTTCATATTTCAGTGCAAACCTTATTCTAACAGTTCTTTAGCAGAATAATAATAGCAGTGATTTAACCTTTATGTAAGTGGGGAAACTGCATGAGAAAGTAATGTATCTTTTGTCCTCCACAGAGGAAAGCCTCTGTGCATTAACTCTAGTTGTGATTTCTGTCCTAAAGAGTAATATAATTATTTCAAAATGGTTTTCTTCATCCTATTAGTAAGAGTACATATCACTAGTGTATTTGTGCTCCTGTTTTTAAAGACCAAAAGTGCATCTACTATTCTTATGGGAGACGTGGTGTTACACCAAATAGATTCACAATGAGAGCTGTAACAGCATCAGAAAGTGGTGGATTTTTTTTCTTTCTTTTAATGTAGTGGAAGGAAATAATTACTTTCATGATTGTTCTCGATTAAAGGCCTGGCAGATAAAAGCACTTTGTGTTTGCTATAGAATTCACATATCAGAGTTTCACAATCTTAAATTTAATTAATCTTCATAACCTTGCTGATAATTCTTGTGGCAGTTTTGTGGGTAGAGAGAATGAGGCCGAGTCCTTGATCCAACTTGAAGGTGGTCAGGGCAAGAATCTCATTGTCTCTAGAACCTGAGTCTGAGCATGTGAAAGAAGAACTGGGTCTAATTGTGTTTTAATGAGGATACGAACCACCAGTTCCCCTGAAATTACTGGGAGGAAGGGTTACTACTTTCTGTGCTCCACTTTGTGCAGCACCTCTCAGTGGAGGACAGGTGGCTTCAGTGATGTGCTGCAGTAATTGCTGCACAGCTTTTACATTTCTTTTTTTCTTTTGTGGCTGTATCTACTAATACTTAAAAAAAGAAAAGCTCCTGTACATGTTCCCTGATGAGCGTTGCTTGGAAAAGTGTTCTAAAGAAGATTTCAATGGCTACACCAGCATAACTGCAGAAGCAGTATTTATGTGTAGTTATTGGCTTTGAGTGAATAAATATCAATTTGCATGCCCATTATGAGGTTTTGCAAGCATAATGTGTGCAAAAGCATTTATGTCAGGCACAGTGAGTATGCCTATAAATCTTGAAAGTAAATGTTAAGAGCAAAGACATGTTTGAAGTTCTGAGTATATGGGAAGTGGATTGCTTAATAAGCAGCACAGGGCTTGAATGCTTGCAACGTTATTTTCTTTAGGTTTTTGTACTGTTGCTGTCACAGCGTTTGAACTTTTCAGGCAATATCCTAAGTGAAATAGCTGCCATTTTTAACAGAAAGTCTGTTTTCCCTTTCTTTCATCTCCCTCTTGGAAGGAAGAAGCTATGTGTTTTAACATCTTAAAAACTAAGACAATTTTACCTGTTAGTGCCCATAAGAAAGCCAGTACCTCCATGATACACAAAGTGTTTGTGGATATTCAAGTAATGTCTCTTTCCAGTCCCTGTGCTGCCCCCCTCCATTCCCGAGGTGGAGCTGTTTGCAGAGTTGTATTGTAATCTGGATGAGGGAGCAAGTCTAAGGTAAAATAAAAATTACTGCTTAACTGTAGATTAGTTCCCATATTAATTCATATAATGGAGACCCCTCCCACTATACAGATGTGTGAATATAACTGAAGGGCTTGGAACTATGTGATGAAGTACTTGCTGCTGGCAGAGAGGGAGTCAACCCTAAATGTTGTTTTTTTGCTATGAAACAATTATCTTGCAGAAGGACTGATGTAAGGGTGCTGCATATCCCAGCTCTGTGACTACTCTGACTGTACACAAAGGAATCTAATTGCCACTTTTTCAATAAGTAAGGGAATTCTGATAACAAATATGGATGCAGAAAAAAAATAATCTTTTATGTACCTTAATGCTTGGCAGCATTCAAAGGCTTGGCAGCCATTGAACCTGCATGAAAAAAATGTGTGAATGTAGCAACATACAAATACTGCACATCTTCTGTGTATAGTATATAATTCTGGCAGCTGAATTCACTGCTGTCACTCTTATAAAGCTGAATTTGGCAGACTATCCAAGAGGAAATTACAATGACCAACAAGTATTATAATAAAAGCACAGGAGAGATTTATTGTAATATTCCAATTAAAATTATACGACAGAATTTAATAATTTCCCTTTTATTCTAGAAAACATGGCAAAAAATCTTTGGGCCAAATGTAGCACAGTTTTTTAACAGATTTGCCCAGAGCATTATAGGTGTGCTTTAATTAAATTAAAATCCACAGCATATGTAACAACAGTCATTCCAAACCAAGAAACAGAGTTTATGTATCATAAATCATTCAGGCAACTAGCTATGTGTAAAATGTGAAACTACAGCGTACTCCTAAAAAAGAAATCAATTGCCTCATAATAGTTTTAGAGGAATAAAATATTTCACTAATTGGTAAGGAACTCATGTGACTTGGATCAGAACTTTTGGCACTGGAATAAATGAAAGTGCTAAGTACTTAGTACAAATCTTAAGACCAGGTAAATATGCAAGGATCGTAAATACACGCTGCTATGTTTCACAGATGAACAATGCAGTATTCACAATTTGAAATATTAAACCTCCTACAAATGTAGGAGGTCACGTGTAAACACGTGGTCACTGTTACATTTGCTTACAAACAGCATTCTTTGGCTTAAAACTTTCAGGTTAAAGCAGTTGAAGACGGGCAGTCAGGCATTGGTGCATCACGGCATTTTGTAGGGCAGCAGTGGAAGCTTTTGAGAAATCTGGCACAGTCATAAGGTCCATATAACTTCTGGAAGGATATGTTGGAGAAAAGGGATAGCTGATACATGAACTGCTTCAGCTTATGTTATTTCTAGATCATACACTTGGCTGAAGAATCCTCCACTGATTTATTATTCCTTTTTGCATGTATTTTCAGTCATAGCAGAAAGCGACAGACAACCCAGCAGATCTCTCAGGTCGAAGAAGTTAGCATTGCCTATTAAATACCATGGACTGTTCCACAACTTTTGTCAAGCCCTAGAAATCAACTTTAAACTGATAGTAGGGATTTTTACCATAATATTCCCTGTCCCTCAGCTCTTTTACTCTTGTAGAAGAGGTAGGAGGAGACCTGGAGGTTTGGTGAACTTGTTGTTTTTCTGTTTTTAAGGTAATCTCTTTACTTTGCAAAACTATATGGAACTAATCTGACCATTTTGGAATAAGCTAGAGTAAACCTGCCCCACAGCACTGATTACCTCTTGAGCTCTTTATAGCTCCTCTCTGGATTTAGTAAATCGACTGGCATCTGAGAAAACAAAGTGTGGCCAGTCCTTCCTCTCATTGTTGAGTTAAAACCGTGGCCTGCTGCTTAAATTCAGCCTTCCAGTACCTGAAGGGTGCCTACAGGAAGACTGGGGAGTGACAGGACAGGACAATTGCAGTGACAAGGGGCAATGGCTTCAAGCTGGAGAAGAACAGATTCAGATTGGATATTAGGAATAGGCTCTTTACCATGAGGGTGGTGGACCACTGGAGCAGGTTGCCCAGGGAGGTGGTTGAGGCCCCTTCCCTGGAGATATTCAAGGTGAGGCTTGACGAGGCCCTGGGCAACCTGATCTAGTTGGGGGTGTCCCTGCTGACTGCCAGGAAGTCAGACTAGATGACCTTAGAGGTCTCTTCCAGCCTGGACCATTCTATTTTTTCCTTCTGGGTGTTTTATCAGTGGAAGGAGGGCTGTAACACAATAAAATCAATTTCTAGTATCCCGAGCTGCATGTGAGCTATTACTATTCTTGTAATAGCTGTCTGCCATCCTGCCTATGCAGGCCCAGTGTTATCAAGTCAACAGTTTTCGAAGTACCCCATGACTATCACAGGAAGAACAGAAACTGGTTTTGGTGGGGTTTTTTTGTAGTTCTTGTAAAAAAATGTGGTAAATGTCACATAAGAGAGCATTGCTTTTAAGTGCAACTGGGACACTTAGCACTTGGAACCATTGAGGATCTCCTGTTATTTCACGACGGATTAGAGATCCGGGTTATAGGCCTGGAGTTTTGCTAGATCCTATATAAACTACCAAAACCCTGAATGGATCTGTAACATTGCAGCACTCAGCTAAACAGCACATCTCCATACAAAATTTCAACTTCTGGGAACAATAAAATACTTGGGAAAATTCCATGTTAAGGGCCTCAAGGAGTTTCAAGCGACCATACGCGCTTCAAAAGCGCTCTCGAGTAGCGTAGGCAGGTACAGATGTTTTAAAAAAACAATCCAAACCGAACAAAACCCCCAACAACTTCACACAGAATTTAGCTTATGTATCTAACTAAAATCATGTTTCTTCTTTCTGATACACTATGCTAATGCATCTTTTTCAATTGCTCTTAACATTTCTATGTTTTATGATTTAAGTTTGATTAAAATTGCAAAAACACTGTGACTCTTCAAATAATTATTTATAAGTTTCCTCTTAATATCTCCCATTTTAAACATCAATATTTATATTTCCAAGAATATGCATTGTTATAAAGAATGCTATACTGCTTAGGGTAATGATAGGTTCCTGTTTTCCAAATTGCTTTTCCTATGACAAAAGCATTATTGAAGATCTTGTAATGCTGCTTTCTGTATAGCAAGAAATTGTACTCATGTATCAGGAATATGTATAAGCAGCTTTTTTCTCTTTGTATACTAAATGAGTAGTTTTCTTATTTGCTATTTATCATCCCTAAAAACAAAACCACTTTCATGTTAGTGCCTTGATACAGCAAGACAACCAGCAGTGAACCTTACATGTTAGGAATATTCAAGTACTCTCCTGACTCGCAGAATTGTAGGGGTTGGAAGAGACCTCTGGAGATCATCTAGTCCAAGCCAAGATTCAGACTAGATATAAGGAAGATGCTGTTTACAATGAGGGTGGTGGAACAGTGGAGCAGGTTGCCCAGGGAGGCTGGCAGATGACCATCCCCGGAAACATTCAAGATCAGGTTGGGTGGGGTTCTGAGTAGCCTGATGTATTTAGATATCCCTTATTGTAGGGGCGTTGGACTAGATGGAACCTTTAAAGGTCCCTTCAAACTGAAATCATTCCATGATTCGATGACTGTCACGTTTCTGAGGGCCCAAAGGTGGAATAGACCCACTGAGCAGCTCTTCCTGTTTCTTGTTGAACTGCACATCCAGCTCTGAACGTGTGTTTATAAGATGTCATTTTCAGAGTTACTGAAATTCATGTCTGAAGTCAGAAAGAAATTACATATTTGAAACTCCACTGTCATCCCCCTGACTGTAAAGTTGGGCTAGTGCATTCAATTTTTTAAAAATGGAGGTAAAGAAAATCAGTATATCCAGACAACTGGGGAATATCTGCAGCCACGGGTTCTTTGAAATTGTGATGTGATAAAATGCAAATGTATTTTCTAGCTGCTACTCATACCCTACCCTTTTTTTTTTTTTTTTTTTTTTTTTGGGAGTACTAATAGAAGATGGGATTTATTACTGCCTTGCAAGGCTGATTACATAGCTGTGAAGTGACTCCTGATACTGGGAATGAAAGGTTAAATGAGAACTCACTGGACCAAGCATTGCCAGGAAAAATAGTTTTTAAAGAAAACTCTATATAACAAAAACTAAAGAAGTAATACTTCTGAAATATTAACTGTTTCATGAAGAGAAGAGCAAGAGGCAAGAGAGTAAGTCCATGCAGAGTTAGCAGCTGAACAAAAAATACATCAGAAGCAGTGTTATTTTTTTTTTCCTCATTGTAATATAAGGACCTAATAATTTCATTCAAAACTTATGATCTCATTGTGACCTCAAGGTCAGGTTCTATAAGCCTGAATTTAACTATAAGCACTGGTCAAGCAATCAGGACAATCAGTATTGTCACCTGAGACATTGGTCTTTACTCCTAAGATATTTCTGCTGTCTCAAACGATTACATACCTTGCTTATTCACTGCTATTATGTAGGCAGGTATTTTGTATTGTATTATGAGGGGAGGTTCTAAACTTCACAGGACTCTTTGTGTACGTGATGCCTTGTCACAAGTTAGCACATGGTCTTTGGCAGAAAAATAAGTTTTTGCAAATATTACTTCTTTTTCACAATTTTTGCATTCTGTAAGAAGAGGTTATTTCTGCAAAAAATCCACGCCTGAAAACAGATTTTTTAAAATTTCTTTTCACTTTCACAGATCCAAAAAAATCCATGGTAGAAAGACTTTGCTGCTCAATAATGCTAAGAGGCATGCTAGTTCATTCCTCTTCCACAGACCTGCTTTCCCAGTTGCATTCAAACGTGCATCTCCTTGCCTTGCACCACAAAATAACTGTCAGTACATTGTTGAAGCATCTGTAGGCATGCATGCACATATCTGTACAAACCCATGGTCTGTTACTGTGTTGTAAGTATTACTATAGAGAAAAAAGGGATGTCTATCAATCCCTGTGGTTTGGGTTTATTATTTTTTTTGGTATCTAAAAGGTTGTTTATTTTAGCCTTTTCCATGTGGAGAGAGTTAGAGAAAATGGAAGAATAAACCTTGCCTTTGGATAAACTATACAATGAATAGGAAATAACTTGAAATTTAAAGCACTGGTTTGATTTATTTTCGTGGTGAATGGTATGTTTTTGCTTCAGGAATTACTCACATCTCATTGGTAAACCTGAAAGTAGATGAGTTTGACTTAGTCTACTGTCAGTTCAATGACTTCAGTAATACTTTGAAGGCTTTAATGTGACTGCACTGAACTGCACAGACTTTAATAGTGGCTTTCAAAAGCAGTGATGGGTTTGGTCTCAAGCTTGAGTTGTCACTTAGGACCGGAGTTCTTGTAAACAAGTTCAGCAGATGTCTCTGTAATCACTTCATTCGTGTAATCCACTCTGCAGAAGTACTTGTTTCTTCTCGGGAAGGCTGAAAACAGATTGTTTGTTTCTGTGTAGACATGAAGTCATGCAGTACTTGCTTATGGGAGACCACTACATTTGGCACTGCATTTGAATCAGCAACAGTATAACTGTGGCAATAAGAAGATAATAGGAAATGTAATATATACATTGTGTTTCTAAAATTAATTATGTACTTCTGCTCTTCCACACACTTCAGTAAAAACACTTGGCAATTCATGATATTAGTACTGATTTAATTACTTGCATATCATAACTTCACTAGCTTTGTTTTCATCAGCTGAGATGAGAGTGAAATTAAGATTTAAAACAAGTGTCTTTCTATTAGCTTTGTATTTATACCAAAAAGGCTTTTAACTGTTGCAAAGTGAATCAACTGGAGAAAAGAAAAGAGAAACAAGAACTAAGAGCCTAATACTACAGTGATTTTAAGCTCTTAGTGGACCACACATTCATCTTCTTCAGTACTACAAGTCCCCCCCCAAGAAGAAAGTATTAAAGTAATATAATAAATTAGGATATTAGAGAGCTTAGCTTTTTTTGCATGGCACTTTGCATGATAGCCTAGCTTTTTTTTTTTCCCTACTCTATGCCTGCTGTTGAATTACGTGCACAGTGGGGTAGTACATTCCTATGTCCAAGTGTACATGTTGGAAGGGTCACTGGCTACAGAATGGGTATTACTTAAGGAAGGTCTTTGAACTTTCATTTTCCATCCAAACTATAGTAATCATAATTCACTATTTAATATGCTGCCTCTTTTTTTCATTGTTTTAATCCAGCTGTCAGGGTGCTGGGAGCCATGGTGGATGCCTGGGCCAGCAGTGCAGGGGCCTCTCCAGTCAGGGTCCATCCCACTACCTTTCCAGGGATGGAGAAGGACCAGGTCCAGCCAAGGTAACCAGGCTAATACAGTCCATCCATCACTAAGCAAGTCCAAAGTGGTGTACCAGGGCTAAGGCCAGGCTGGGATGTCAGCTTGTGGGTTGGGGTCCAGATCAGCCATGTCCATGGCCAAGCTCAGGCAGGGCTGTGATATGTTCAGAGATGTAGCTCTGGTGGGGCCAAATGGCAGAGGCCCAGCCTAAAAGCTGCTCCTGTGAGCAGGGAGACTGCTTTGCTGACTGGAAAGCCCTGTCCCAGGTCATCCCGGATAAGTGACACCCTGAGCTGACCTGAGCCTTGGCAACCAAGCCTTCAGGAGTGGGGATGTACTTGGGGCCCTGACACCTCTGGTGGGTTTAAAGATGTGCTGAACTCCAGGTGCAGTTGGAAATTCATACACTTGTCCTCATTCTGCTCTTTTGAATAACTGAATTTCATCTGAATTTATTTATTTTCTTCAATTTATTATGGGTATGTAGCACAAAGGTGCAGACTGGGAAAACTGTTATGAAGTACTTAAGTACAAATATTATTCTTCTGCATTAAGTGTATCCTTCTCAGCAACAGGTACAGTTCAGTCTCTGGATGTATTAACCCAAGTAAATCTATATGCAGCAGTTTGTGACCTTTGTCTTTAGGATAGTAAACATATAGTCTAGCCTGTATATATTAAGATCATCAGATCTTCCCTTGAGTGGGCTTTGCCGTATCCAGTCCAGCTATGGCTGTCCAAATGCCGCTGTGTCTGACAGCACAAGGCTCTTGCTTAGAGAAGACCTCTTGGTAGTGGGGAAGATTGCTGTGTTGCTTTGTAAGGACAACAGGAGAGAAAAAAAGAACCTGCTGGGATTCAGGAAAAATGTTATGGAGAAGCAGGGGACTGGGCATTCAAGCATCCAGAGATCAGACAATGTGTTTGAAGACAAAGAGCAGAAGCAGGCTTAAAATGAGGTAACGCAGCAGCAGAGGCAGATTGTTACTGACTGGGAACAGCGCATCATGTTCTCTAAAGAGGTTGCATCTTTTGCTAATTAAATATATTAAAAGTTAATGGAAGGAATAAGTGCTATAAAAAATCAAAGTAAGTCTTGGAAAAGTGTCACGCAGTGGTATGGGCCTTAAGGAAGTCCGTTGACAAAAATCTGTGTTTTACTGACTGTATCTTTCACTCTCAGTCATCAGAGCCTTCTGTTCTTTTCCACTGGAAATAAAAAGCTCTAATTCTGCTGCTGCTATGCTAATTAAAAGAGAAGTACCAAAGAAATCAACATAGCTGAAGTGGTGTCACCAGTCAAATCCAGAATCTGCCAAATAATTTATACAAACTGCTAATTTTATTGGTAGTGCTAATCTTAATTGACCATTGCTCACAAATATATAGCATGGATCCTTAGTCCCCCATATTTTCCAAGTAAAATAATGTATATGCTACCTTGGGTTGTCAACTTGCTTTGCATAAAAATAGCTTGGATCTTTGTAAACCTGTCTTGGAATATTTGTCTTGATGCCACTTTTACAGTGCTGTGAATGCCACTTTGTGATATTTTCTCCATCTATTGTATAACTGTTGCCTTTGTCTTTGGCTCTACATGCCCTGGCCTGTTCATCAGCACTAGGGCAGATATTTACACAGTAGGAGACAGTTACTGTAAGATGCACAGGAAGATGGAAAGAATTGTCCCAACAGCTACCTCAATCATACATTTCTCTGGCAATAATGTGTCCTTGAGAGGAAGTAGGCAGTTAATAAAGGCCTCCAAAAATGGTTGGTGGTTCTGCTGCCTTGTTTGCAGGAAGTAGCAATTTTCCCTTCAGAAGCACCACCATCTTGCTTGAGAGCCTATACCAACAGGATACTGCTTACGCAGCTGGACTTCCAGGAATTAAAGTGTACTTTTGCTAAAGAGGCAACAGGAGAGCCACATGCAGGAACAATGTGTTGGCTGTGTGTTTGCAGCATTTTGTGACCCAGGCATGTCACCTCTAAATGCAAATAACAATTTTACTGTTTTACGAGAGGAGAGGATAGTCAGAGAACTGTTAATGTGTCTCTGCTCCCAGTTGTAGATACAGTCTAACCTTCTCAGTTACAGCTTTTGTGCAGAAGCAGTAGTAGTGTAATTGTCTGGAGGTGAGCTGGAAAGGCAGCAATTTAGTTTGATGACAGGTGAGATGAAATTCCCATGTTAAACAGACTTTGCATCTGACAGTACTTCCAAGAGATCTGAAAGAAAAAACATGTTTTGCTAATGAAGTGCTGGAGGTGCCACTGGAAGAGACTCATACTGGCTGATCCTATCTTATCCCAAGGGATTATTTACAATTCTTTCTGAAGGTCTCCTTCCTCATTTCACAGCAGCTATACATTTAATAGTGGGTAAAGAGGAATTCAACAACAGTTTATGACTTGGAAATAAGGTGGAGGGGCCCTTTTGGGGAGGGGGGTAGAATTGTATGAAAACAAAACCTGCTTCATTAAAATGCCTACGAGTTTTTAGAGACTTGATAAACTGTTTGGCAGCCAGCTAGCTGCATAACAGAGGATGCTGAAATAGATTGACATACACAAAGATGTACTGCCAGGGTCCATACCTGTAACAACAGCACTACTGGGCTTTGCCGATGGAAAGTGAGGCCTGCAGCAGCCCAGCAGCTGCAGAGGAAAAGAAAGCTGTGGGGGCTCCGGGAGATGCTGCCAGCACTGCTCCAGTGGAAAGGTGCAGTGCTGCAAACAGCTTAGCATTGCTAAGGCTGAGGTACCAAGGCACAGCCCAACACAGCCATCTCATGTCTGACATATAGACATTACCGGGTAATACAGCACTTGGGGCAGGACAGGATGTGGCCATAGCACTACTTGACCTCTCCTGCCACTTAGCGCTAGTGGCCTTATGCAAATGGAATACAGGGGGAGAGGAGTCCTCTGAAAAGCCTTCAGACAGAAGACCTCATACTATCCATTTCCTTCAGGACTTCCTGAGGGTCATGACCTATCTGATTCTGAGTTAGATTGTTGTCTTGCCAACATCTAGTTCATCAGTGGAAAATTATTATTTGTGAAACCCTTACTTAAGAAGAAAGTGATAATTGGTTGGGTAAATCAACCTACCTCCCTCTTTGACTTTGGCGTGTGTCCTGCAGCTTCTAGACCTCGTAAGACTCGGATATCTCTACAATAGCTTCTTGTTTATCGTGTTCCTGTTTGCACCGTATTTGAATCTGTCTAACCTGTGCTCCACAGAAGTACTTCATGACAGTGCTCTGGGATAGAGGGGCTCCTTTGAAGTGCAGAACAAGAACCTTGCCTGAGAATTTCAGTGTTGAGGCTGTGTTGTTACCTCAGCTTCTGCTGTAATGTGGAAAAGTGAAGGTTTCACTGAAAGTGGCTGTGTGCTGCAGGAAGAGGCAGGCTAATACAAGTGTGGACAGCAAATTTGGTTATAACAGCTGGAATGTATACCCCTTTTGTTTTCCATGATGATAGAAACGTTTTTCACTCTCCTAGACTCTTGTCAGACATACTGAAGTGAATCACATGCACCCACAAAAATCACACTCGAAGTACTGCTGCTTTTCTAACTTGTGTGGGTTTGGGGGATTTTTATTTTTGTTTTTATTTTTTGCTTCTATAGTCTCACTCACTCCCAGAAGACTCAGGTACCTAAAAATAAAAAAAAGATTTCTACAGGGAAAGCAAGCACTTGAAAATAGGGGGGTTTGGTGGTTTTTTTTTGTTGTTGTTCTCAGAACACACTCTCACAATCTTCATTTTTATTTTTTTTTAGAACCTTCATTCTGATGTCTAAAAAAGTGTCTTCACAGTGCTCTTTTGGGGCTTAGCTTCTCTTTTTGCTTCCTGTCAGTTGTGCTCATGCAGAGGTCTTGGATCGCTCTTAGAAGAAGAGGGAAAATCTCATTACAGAAATTATAAAAGGGGTGCAGTGACCTGGTTCCCATCGTTTCAGCAGTTTTTACGTTTACCGCAGTTTTTGTTATTATTTTTAATTCAGTCAAGGCTAGTGCTTTGAACCAGGATTGGCAAAGTGTGACTGATGTGAGACTAAAGCTTTTGACTGGTGCTGAGGTTATTCTGTTCTTAAGAAGGCAAGGACTCTCATTCATTCCCTGTGAAGAGCACAGCTGCTTCAGCTCTTGGAAACTGTCATCTTTTTCACCTCACAATGAGGGCATAGTGACAGTGGCAGAGAAGTCACTGCATCTGTGTTCTGCTCTCTAACCGGCAGGGACCACCGCAGCATTCAGAAGTCCATGCATCTCCTCAGCTTCTTGGTCTTGCTGCCTGAAACAGCCATTTTGTCATTGCTTCTGTTACAGCCCTTGGGGCCATACCCTGTAAGAGGCTGAATACTTTTAATTGCCTCTGACTTCACTCAGCAGGTCTTGGGAGATATCCTTGGCTTGCTAATTCCTTTTCATCATCAACTGCTCTTTTTCCATGAACCATAAAGATTAGCATGTGATACTGGCTTTTGCTCATTGAATCCAGCCCCCATACGTACTGTCAATATAAAGGTGAAAACTGTCTCCTACAATCAATGGTCTTGAGCCTTTGGGTCCCCTGAGCTTTTCTGTGTTTAGGCTGTTATAGGAAGAGTATCATAATTAAAACTGTGTGAGTAAGCTATGATGAATAATTTATTCTACAAATTCCTCTATTTTGTCTCTTAGGAATATCTCAAAGTAAATTGACTTCTGTTTGTTTTTTTGAGAGTAGTTCATTGTCCAAGAAAGCATTTATCTGTCATGATTAATAGTCAATGTTACCTTTCATCTGCTTCTGGTTTGGCTGTTGCTCAGTCTTGATGGGCCAAACAAGTCACGCTGGAGTTTACCTTTCTGTTAAAATAAAGAAACAAAATTTTTGTCATAAATGTTTTACAAAGCTGTTGCAAAATTTATGAGAAAAATAATGTTTTTCACTTGTTCTAAGTGGCTGATCCATTAAAAAACCAACCAACCAACCAACCAACCCAAACCCAACAAACAAACCCAGCCACTGAAGGCACGTGATGTAGTTGGTGGCACGGCTGGGTTTACCAGAATCAGTACCTAAACTGTGATCTCAGCTATCCTGGCTGCTTAAATTGTCACTCATGCCAATGCATACATACAAAAAAATCAATTAAAAATTGATTTATTATTAATGCAATAAGAAATGGGTAAAAATACTGTAGTGCTAACTTGTTGGTCAAGGTTTAAGTAACCGTTCAGTTTTAATATTTCAAATGTTATGTTAATTCCCAATTTTTCAATATTAAAAAAGTTTCTAGTCCAGATCCTACTAACTTGTTGCTGTCACTTTGCTGTGATACACATAGTCTAATTCTGTACTAGTTACCTGGTAAGCATGTTGCACTGCCAGTGATCTTGCCCTGCTTTGTTCTTTGAAATCAGGTTCTTAAATGATAAAATCATCTGACAGGGAGGAACGTGATATGATCAGCCTTCTTAAATCAGAAAATTATTACCCTTGAGAGGATGTATCATGAATAAGTGTACTGCTATTGCCCCTGTGTTTGTGTGCATGTGCCTTTTAAAGTTATCACCGAATCTGTTATGTGAAGGGTTGTCACAGGGCACACAGCACTATGACTTCTGTGCTTCCCTCTTACCGTGCCTGGAATAAAGTAGCTTGTCCCAAGTTCCTGATTCACCATTGTATACTAGGATATAATTAGATGTACAGTTTTAATAACCCTTGCATAATGTAGCCCAGTTCAGATGAATCAAAGGCTTTTCTGAGTTAGCTATTTGGCTTATAGCACTGTCTGTAATTGTTGGAATGCCTTTCTTCATTTGTTGTGCTTTCTGCTTTGGCTTTTACAGAGTTGGGTGTAAAGGAGACTCAGTAACTTCAGTTGCAGAATCGAATTGTTTACGTTGCAGAGAAAACAAGTGAATCATAGAATTGTCTAGGTTGGAAGGGACCTTTAAGATCATATTTATTCATTTCCTATAAGCTATAATCACAAGATGAGCCTGGATGTGTCTTCCAAATACCTTTAAAAACCAATCATCCTCTTTCCCCTCATCATAGCCACAGTCTAATACATTGTGTCAGAGAGAAGTGCTTCAAAACACAATGGCAACATAGGAGGATCTGAAGGTGTGCTTTTCGTTTTGGTTACTTTTGGGGTTAAATTTTTTGTTTGGTTGGGTGTTTTGGGTCTTTTTGTTTGGTTGGTTAGGTTTGGTTTTGGTTTTCTTGTTTGTTTGTTTTGTTGTGTGGTTTGGTTTGGTTTTGGTTTTTTGTTTGGTTTTGTTCCTGTTGTTACTTAAGTCTAACTTCTTTGTGAGTTCTCAGCAGGATTCAAGAAATGCCTTCAGAGGGAGTTGGAAGATCTCAAATGATTTTGAGTCAAGAGCAGAGAAGCTATAAAGAAACCGCTTAAGTGGTAAACATTGCTATCTGTAGCATGTTTTAAATTCTGTGGATGGGTGTGGAGAAGTGCGTGTCTGTTCCTCCTTCCCATTCCCTTGAAAACTTATAAAACCTCTGGGTTGATATTGTTTTGAGTAATATATGATAAGATGGAAGGAAATGTTGACAGCACAGGAGAATTAGAAGTGCAGACTGAAACAGATGTTTCAAATACAGCAAATGTTCTTTTAGGATCATAATATCTCCCTTATGCGCTTCTTGAGATGATGAGACTTGAAATGGAAAAAAAAAAACCACCACATTTTTCCTGGTCTTTATGTAGGAATTTTATTGCCACAATTAAATTGATGAATTTGATACTGTCTCCTATGTCTGTCATACATTTGCAAGTATACAAAGATGTTTAAAAACATACTACAGAAAAATATTTCATGGCATGCATTTTACTTTCTTTCTAAGGCACATAGCTTGTGATCATGTGCTGGTTTTCATACATTAATTCACTCCCTACATTCGAGAAACTTGACAAGATTTCCATGGGAGTATTGTGCTACTGTGTGGACCAGTCAGTCATTCAAAGCTGATACTACTAGATCAAAAGCCATGGTTAAGGTTTTTTTGCTTGCAGTACCTTGAAGAATGAAGGCTGTATCATAGAATCATAGAATCATATAGGTTGGAAGAGACCCTTGGGATCATCAAGTCCAACCATCAGCCCTACTCTACAAGTTCTCCCNATTGGTCCTGGACTGGAGGTTGTTCCATAGGCCACCGTGGGGAATGTCATATGGTGGGTTACTGAAGTGGCCTGTCCCCATGCTAGTGTAGGGGCAATACAGGTTTGTAGCTTATAAGTACGTTTATAAGAGAAGTTTCTGTGTTATGGAGGCTGTACCTTGTATGGGTATAAACTTATTGTAGTATTTATGGCAGTCAGCAGTTAAGACTTTACAGTAAGTTTATTACAATGCACAGCAATCCCTATGGCTTGGCTGGATAGTAACAGTTTCATTTATGGGTAGGGGAAAAAAAAAATAACCAAACCAAACCTCAACAAACTATGACAAAAAGGTGCAGCTAATCTTACATCACTGGTCTCTCACTAAGCACATATTCAAACTTCCAAGTAAAGATGGGAGAGAAAATACTTTTATTTTCTGGGCCTAGGTGTGCCTAGTACTCGGACACCTAGTCCCCTGTAGGGACTCAGAGCCATTCTAAAGCAGGTGTGGGAACTCTCCTATGTTAGATATATTTGAACTTTACCCCATTGTTATCCCCAAGTTATCTGAATTCTGCCATCCCAGAATGACCCAGTCTACTCTGAACTGTGCTGATGTTAACCAGCTGGAATGAAAATTCAGAAACATCCCTGTTCAGATCACTCTTTCTAGCCTAGTAGCTTTTCACCAAAAGGTGCCACAAACAGATGGCAATGGAAAAAAATAAAAATACATTAACATTTCCTCTGAATGCACTTCCAACTTCCTACCTTCTTTTCAGATCTGACTGTGTCCTGCACTTACTGGGGGGTTCTTATTTTTTTTCAAAGGCCTTCTCTTTCAAATACTTGTCTAATTTCCATCTGAACTTCCATGAACTTGTAGCATCATCGTTATTTAAGTTCACAAGTCCATTATCAGTGTGAAAAACCCTGGCTTATTTTGACACTGGCTCCAAACAGCTTCATTTGCCGGCACATCAGTCTCATGTTGGAATTACTGATGAATGACTGAGCTATGTTTCCATGAGACCTTTCCTTTTATACTTAGAGGTTCTAGACCTCTCTTCAAGTCAGTCAGTCCTAACCCATCCCATACTGTCTGTCTCCCTAACAGAGCCTTTGAACTTCTTTGCTGCCTTTCTCTGAACATTTCCCAGTTCTGTTTTGGCATAGGTTGTGTTTTGGGTAGGTATTTTTGTTTTATTTTGTTTTGTTTTGCTTTGGGGGGAAGAGGGGGGATTTGGTATAGGGTGGGGTTTGGCTGTTCTTATTTTGTTATTAAATGAGGGTACCAAAACTAATATTGAGCCATGGTCAAATCATACATTTATACGGGAACGTAATTCACAGTAACAGTGGGCATTGGAATCACCTTTTAACTTATGCTGAGGCCCAAGCTGCTGTTCTCACAGCAGGCTGTCCTAACTTTTGGCTCCCAAGTAGCTGCAGTCACCTCAAACCCGACAGTTGGTATTGGCTAGATGGCACTGTGCTTGTAAGCACAGACAAGGCCTGCACCCACTGCTTGGGGCTGGGGGCCGCCTTTGCCACTGGGAAGTGTAGGTGAAGAACATACCGGCTGCATGGACGACATGTAGACCATTAATTGGTTAGATTCGTTTCGCTTTCTTCTTGAAGCGCCTCGGTGTCTCAGCCTTTCTGCCTGCTCCGACAGGCCTTGACGGAGGATGCCAGGCCCTCCTACTGCTCCCCAGCTATGCGCCCCCCTTATTCCCGCAACCGATGCTGCAAAATGGCCGCCAAGGCCACTCTCCATGGAAACAGCAGGCTCTGCTGTTACTGGTTGCTAGGTGGCCTGGTTTGCCCTAGCAACCCGCGTGTGGGCAGAGCGAGGCTGTGCACCTCTCCGCATTGCCGGCAGCGCGGGGCTTGGGGAGAGGGTGCTGGAGGGTCTGAGGTGCTGCTGGTGCTGGTGCTGCCGCAACTGCTGCTGCCCCTGCCCGGGGCACCTGTGCCAGTGGCTTCTGAAACGTTTCTGAAGTTTCTGAAACACAGACAGTGAGTTACAAAGAGGCAGTTTCTCAGCTACTGCTGTGAAATAAACTGCATTTAGAAGGAGTTTTGTTTGTATCAGCTAAAATATGGCCTAGTATATACATGTAAATAAAACAGGTGAAGAACTGATAAATAACTACAGCCCTGACTCCTTCTGTGTTTTTCAAGGCACGGCTGACTGCGCTTTCTCCACTTTGCTAAAGCAGGTTCATTGCTCCTCTCCTGCTGTGAGAGAAATGAGGCTCCATCCCCGAGGCGGTAGCACCGGAGCTGCAGTAGTGCTGGGGGATGACGGCCAACACGTGAGGCCTACCTGTACCTCGCGGGCTTTCTAAGCAGAGAGGCCTTCTGTGCAGTAAAACAATGCTGCGATTTCTTACCTAATACTGAGCTGGCTCTCCCTGGAGCCAGCGGTATAAATAAACCCAATTCACCGTACTAACACGGTGGCAACATGAGTATAGCAGCCCCTTGAAGCACTAGCCCATCCGCAGTGCCAGAAGAAAACTCGGGGTTTAGCTGCAGAGTGTGGCAGTAGCAGATTGCCTCTCGAGGCACTGCTAGTATAGCCCCGCTGCTGCTCGCTGGCTCCAAGCACAGACCGGGCACGTTCACTTCTATATGGAACATGCCACTTAAACACATACTATAACAGCGTCTCACTTAAGTTTTATGGCAGTCTGAATTACATCACCTTAACTATGTATCCTCAGGACTGCTGACTATATGTAGGCATGTTGGACTGGATAATTCTGTATGAGGACTATCTTGTTGATTCACTGTGCTGTTATGCTCTCTATCTGGAAGTTCAGCCTTTAGTAACTGCAGACTTTTATCAGTTTGAAGGAGGTTTAGATTTCCTGCTCTTAACAGAAAAAGTAGTTAATTTTTATAGCTTTTTTTTATTGGATTTTTTTTCCCTTTAGGTTATTATTGGTATCACTTTCACTTTGGTGTGGGAAGGCAGACTTCTTCAACATACCTAGCATCCAGCTGGAGAAAGTGCTGGACCAGACTAGAGCTGATTTATCTTGATGCTTCAGCTGTGCAGTCAACTTACCTGTTTGACACAGTATTGGTGTAAAGGGGTGTTAACAACTCCAACTACACTGCACAGTTCCTTCATTCCTGCAAGTATTGTGCTATTTCACAGGGTGGTGTCATCAAATGTGAAATAGCATCCATACCAGCAACATGAAGTGTATTTGGGAGACTGACATAAGAAATACAGACTCACCCACAGAAATTTGAGAGATCTTGGCAACGTTTACATCTAGGTTAGAAATGGAGGCTGCATTGCTACACTTGATGTTATTTTTTTAAAACCTTCATGAGTGTTTTGTTTTCAGAAATAAAAAAAAAAAAATTCTAGAAGCAGACGGGTAGAAGTGGTTGGTAAAACCCTATATTCTGAAATTCAAACATGGGAGATGTCTGAATACAGAAAAAGGAGACAATGATCTTTAATTTTGCTTTGTAAATATCAGTTGTAGAAAAACATAACTGAATCTTTCCAGTTCTCTGATGTCAAAGAAGACTGGAAAAGCAAAAATAGAATTTTACTTTGCTTGGCACAGGCCAGCAACTAGTTTGCCTTCAGTATTCTAGGAAGTAACCTCAAGAGTTCTAAATTGTAGCTGACTTTCTCTTACAGATATACAGCTAGGGACTTCGGAAGAATTACGGCAGCATGGCTCTTATTTTTCCTCACAGCTCTCTATCCTAAAAGGAATACAATATAGATGCAAAGGCTTTATATTTGCTAGTATCCTCTGATGCTGGATAAAGAGCTAGGGAGTTTGAAGAAGTTACTGCCTGTTTTGGTCTTTTTTTTAATCACAAGAAAACATCTGCATTTAGTGGAATAGTTTTTGAGGCAGATAAAGAAAGGTAGTTAATATGATATACACACCTACTTTGAAATTTTTCTTATGGTGTTCAGCTCTCTAACGGTTTCTTCTGTGCATAAAGCAGGTTGAAGAAGAAAAAAAAAGATGTAGCTAGAGATCAAAACTTTGCTGAACTCAAATTTTTAACTCTCCCCCTTCAGAAAATCTTTTCGATCTTTTATGGTTGGTTTTGCTCTCTTTTTCTTCTGATGTTATGGCGGAAATTATGTATATAAATGTTTTTGGAATGTATGAGTTTTATATTGCTCCAGCAGTTATGCCATATTGCAGCGTAGTTATGCTAATGCTGTATTACTTTTGCATGCAAATAGTTGAAATGAGAGCACTGAAATGCAACTACTTAAAACATAGATCTCCACTGCTAGTTCTTTACAATGGGTCTGTGTCTTTGTGTGTAAATGATTCTGCTTCTCTTCCATTTGTCTACCTCTCTCACCTGTCTGTGTGCCTACAGCTATGGTGCAAGCACGTACAAGTCTGTCTTTATGGGCTTCTACCTAACTATAGGTGGTTTTATGAGATTGTGACAATTTGCAGAACCAGGCAATATGTTCTATAAAATGTGGCTTCTTTGGAGGTTTTGTGCAGAATTCCACATGCTTTCTGAAATATTCAGCATTTATGTAAAATGTGTAAAGTACATGGAATCACCTGATATATGCTGGATACAAAAAGGTAGCCAAAAATGCCATACCTTGACGAAATATTTTGGCTATCATCAAAAAATAAACACCAACCACAGCTTCCAAAAATAATACATTGTAGCCTCTACAAAGTCCTAATATTCAAGACACTTGGGATGAGTCTGCTGTTGTATCATGTTGTATAATACACTGATCATATGTGTATTACCATATAACAATACTGTGCATCATATTAGCAACTATAGTATTAGTATATAGTATTATATATATTAGTGCTATAGTAGTATATACATTGTATAATTATGTCATATTATGTGCATGGCCCTGGTGCCACACTAAGAAAAGCTCATTCCACAGTCCCCATATTTTCATTGGATTTCAAGCATTTACCACTACCTCTTTTGATTTACTCCCTCCAGAGAAGTAAAAGCACTCTAGTTTTTTGGTTTTTTTTTACACTGAACAAGGTTAAAAACAGTTTTGGAGACAAAAATATAACAGTGAAAATAATACAGAATGGGCAAAGATTTGGTATCACTACCTTTAATTATCAGTTAGCTGTGGGAGCCAAACAACTGCTTTAACATTGTTCTGCTCTTATAAGTGCTTTTCAGAAGAGTGGCTGTGACTGGGCCTGGAGGAATCTAATTTAGGGAAATGCATTGTATTTTGTCTTTGATTAGTTCAGGTTGCTTTGTGAAAAGGAAATGAATACTCACATCTAGGCTTCTCCAGGACTTCAGGTTTTGTTTGGTTGGGGTTTTTTCAGTTCCAGGTAGTGGGCTTGTAAAACTGTGCAATTTTTTAATTATTTTTTTTTTACCTCACTGACNTTAAATTATTTTTTTTTAACAGTATCAACTTATAAAATTTGAATATTCTCACATACACTGAACACCTAATAACCTGCAGTGTGTTAACAAGAGGCAAAAATTCAGGATTAGTGTTGGGTTGGGTTGGTTTTTTTGTTTTGTTTTTCTGTGATCAGATTTTGTGGTATCCTTCGCATTACCTTCCCTCATTAACCAAGTGTAGTTATCAGATACCATATTCAAATATGTACCTGTGTTGGAGTAGTCCTTTATTTAAGGCAATTAGATTTGAGAGGAGGCTGGTAGCATCCCACCACTCAGTTTGTACCCTAGTCTGGTTGCAGCACTAACAAGATGAACATGACAGTTACAGAGAAATTTATGCTTTATATAACCAATACTTTGCAATTTTTATTAAGAATTTGTCATATTATAGTCCAAAATGGAGGACATACTGTCCCAGGCAAGTGATCTAGCCACCAAAAGTCATTATAACCATTCTTTTGCATGGCCCAGATAATACTTAATTACCTTAAAATGTTAGGCTGGTTTGTTAAGGTATTACTGTAGGGCAGGTAAAAGAGTGTTTCAAATCTTCTCTGGCAAACGGGAGAAATGAATTGCATTCAGGGTGACTATGCCTGTAGTGTTAGATGAAACTGTGCCAGCATCACCTCCTCCTTTGGCTGTCCTTTGATAGGAAAGACTAATCCTTTTACGTTTTTTAAAAGATGCCAACCTCTGGGTTATTATTCAGAGCTGTGTCTCCTGGGTGAAGGGCAACCAGCGTAAAGTGTTGTTCCTGAAAGGCAGAAGGCTTAAAAGTCCTGTCACAGATACTTTATATTACTTTGGGTAGTTCTCTCTCTCCACATCAGCTTTTGAAGGTTGCATTCCTATTTCTCTACATCTTGTATAAGGAACTGTTACTTATGTTGTGTCTGAAATCATATCAATTTGGGATATAAACTGAGATTATTTGAGAAATTATATTGTTTGTATAAACTTTGTAATTTATATATGTGTGTAATTCTAATACTCTTAGCAAGAATATATTAAAAGCCACAGCTTGCCTTCACTTCAAGATCCAAAATTGTCATGGGTTGTATCCATGGAAAGTACATTTGTACATTTTTGAAGTTTGCTTTTTCCTCTGGCTATGGATGTCCTTTCTGCACAAGCAGGGGAACCAAGGACACGTCTCCTGGGAGAATATAGGGACGCTGCGTGGATATGTAGGGATGAGATTAAGAAAGCTAAGGTACAGCTGGAGCTGA
>VZTM01014833.1:0-33885 GCA_013400555.1 Jacana jacana
CTTTTTTTTTTCTTTGCTACTTGCCCAAATTGAATCAGGAAGCTGGTTTAGACTCAAGAGTTGGCCTACAAAGGTGTCAAAGCAACATGGCCACAGGCAAATACCCACATAAACGTTTTAAAATACCATAAGCATACCGTTTTCAGACTATCATTTTTACACTGTTTTAATGTTTCAAATAATTTTAGTTAAAGAAATTCCAGAAGTAAAAAGGTAAGTAAAGTGACAAGCTGACCCACCAGTCAGAGCAGGCAAAAATATACCCAAACCCACTCTGTGCTTCCAATTCCTGCACCAGAGTTAGAATCACGAATGATTTAGATTGGCAGGGACTTCAGGGGATCATGCGGCCAAACCCCCTCTTTAAAGCTCAAGTTTAAAATCTCAAGTTGAAAGGGAAGGGACCCATAAGGATGATCAGGTCAACTGCTTCCAGAACAGAACTTCCAAAGACACACTCCTTGACATCTAGGAGCAGCCTCACCTGAACACTTTGCTTCCTGTACTTCACTACTCTCATGTTTTTTCTTCCAGAGTGTCTGACTTCTGCTCCATGGAATTATTTCCCATTCAGGTTTTTTCTCACTGTATCTCAAAAAAGAAGAGCTCCTTCCTAGGTGTTTAGTCTGCTTCCTTTCATCAGGAGGACATTTATGGCATTTCTAGCTGAGCATATGATTAGCAAATACACAATCTCTGGCTCTGCAGATGAGTTCAAAGTATTTAAGGGCTGTAGAGGCAGCCTGACAGAGAAGCACGTGTCCCAGTACTCTCCACCTTGCTATACTTAGCCATTTGAAACAGGCACATCTGTAGGTATAACACAGGCTGTTTACAGGTATAATACTTGTTCTCATACCAGCATTCTCTTCTCTACATTTTTCATGCTTTGTCATTTGGTCCTGAAAGGGCAGACGACAGCATGACACTTAGAGGCACAGGCCCCCATAGGTACTGGCTCCCCTGATTTCATGCTATACCATTTAGGCTTCTCATGCAAAACAAAATACAATATTTATGTCAGGTAATAGGAGAATTTGGGGTTGGAATGGGAAGTATATGGTTAGGTAACAAGTTAAAGAGGGCTAGATATTTAAATTTATGCCGTGAGATGAGGTGTGTTGCATAACAGATGCTGGGAAAGGCTGACATGGAGACTTATCAGCGAAGTCTGCAGCTGACAGCACACACTGACTGCAAATGTGAAGGTTATTTCTGACAAAAAAATAAAATCATAATAAAAAGGAAAAGCAGTACAAAAGGAAATGAGAAAGAAAAAGGAAAACACTCAGCCACTGGCTGTGGAGAGCAGGGATAGTTTTCAAATATTCCCCTCTTAGAGGTAAGGAGGCGTCTCTCCAATTCCGGAGGGGGAAGTGAAGATAATGATGGCAATTAATATTTTGCCATGCCTTTTTCCTAGCACTACACTTTTATGGTCAGACTCAAACAGCTTATTCCTGTTGTTTCCCCTCACCATGTTTATGACTTTTGTGTGCTGACTGGAAGATGTTAACCAGGTGCAAATGAAGCACATTCACTGGTCAGTCAGCTTCTGTGCACATCTATGATTGTCTAATATTTACCACACAACTAAACGTCTTGTCTACTTTGCTGGGAGCTACGTTTGGTTTTCTGGGATACAAACTGAAACCTACACAACAAGAAGCCGGGAAAGCCGAGGAGGGATTCTCACACCAGTTCTCATTGCTTCCCATGAGAGCCTGCCATAACAAAGCTATCACGATTTGCAGGTGCAAGGCCACAAGAGCAGCAATCTGAAAATAACAGCCCAAGAACAAGATAGGAAAAACACTGCCACAGAGGCTCTGGAAAANTCAACAGTATTTTATTTGGTTATTTCTAGAACGCCACTGGAATTTTACAAACAAAAAATAGAATTAACAGACATCCAAACACAATGCTCTATCTGTAAAGACTCAGCTGAAAATGTTAGACTTGTTAATGGCAGAAATTTATGTATTTTAAGCACATTCCTAGGAGCAAATATATTTTTGTTATAAACCTCACCTTTGAGAGAAGATTTTTTGAACTGATGCTGTAGCCTTTAAGGCTCTCGTGCAACTTCTGCAGGTGCTGCACAACTCTTCTTTGTTGCTCATCGTTCCTCAGCTCTTCTTGCTTAATCAGAAAATCGTAATGTTCTAAAGGTCCATTGCAAACCAATAAGGCTCTGGCGTTAGCATCTGTAGGAGTACTGGGAACTGTCTTCTCATCTCCCTGAGCTGTGTATGCTGTAAAATGAAAAGCAGACTATTCATACAGAAGTTTTGAAAAGCATCCTCTTATATTCATAAGCAACACACACTCTTCACAGTTTACACANGTGCAGGTGCAACGCCACAAGAGCAGCAATCTGAAAATAACAGCCCAAGAACAAGATAGGAAAAACACTGCCACAGAGGCTCTGGAAAACACTGTGTCAACAGCTTCAGGGAAAAGTTAGAGAGCTGCAATAGCAGGCTATTAGCACTAATAATGCTAAGCTGGTATAGTTGCAAAGGCACTGTGCAACAGGGCTGTGTCTGAATCTTTGTTAGTATTCTGAAAAGCAGCTGTNTATGTATTTTAAGCACATTCCTAGGAGCAAATATATTTTTGTTATAAACCTCACCTTTGAGAGAAGATTTTTTGAACTGATGCTGTAGCCTTTAAGGCTCTCGTGCAACTTCTGCAGGTGCTGCACAACTCTTCTTTGTTGCTCATCGTTCCTCAGCTCTTCTTGCTTAATCAGAAAATCGTAATGTTCTAAAGGTCCATTGCAAACCAATAAGGCTCTGGCGTTAGCATCTGTAGGAGTACTGGAAACTGTCTTCTCATCTCCCTGAGCTGTGTATGCTGTAAAATGAAAAGCAGACTATTCATACAGAAGTTTTGAAAAGCATCCTCTTATATTCATAAGCAACACACACTCTTCACAGTTTACACAAAGACACACACACATTACTTATCTATACAACCACTGGAGTATGTTACCCCTTCTTTTTTCATTAAATCAGCTTCTGACTTCAGTAGTAAATAGCTCTAGAAGTATGTTTTAACTTGTATTTTTATTATTAGCAAGCACACACACTAAACTGCCAAGCTGGAGAGTTGATGAGATTTGGATGAGACGTGGCAAGGTGTCCTGGTTTGAGGTAAAACAAACCAATTTTAACTTCCTAGTTTTTAAACCAGCTTTAACTTCCCCCCCCCTCCTCAAATCGCAGCAATGTGCATTTCTTTGAACAGATCATTCCTTTATAGAGTGGTGGGCTGAAGTAGGCAGGAAGAATTTCACAGCAAACAGGAGACCACAACAGGAGTTCTGTAATCAAGCTGAAAGAGTCATAGACCACACCAAGCAAGGCAATAGCTGTTAGGCCCCGCAATGCCAGTCTGCTCTTCTGGCATTAGCATCTTCCTAGAAGAGCAGGAATTCTGCTTATTAAAAAAACCAAACAAAATAAGAAGTCAGAATTGCAAGACATAAAATGAGACATAACTAGGGAAGGAAAGAACATAAGGGACTAAAAAGAAGGCTTGCTCAATCAGTATGATCAGAAACTTAACGATGGAGTACACTGAAAAGGTGTTTAATATCTTCTTTGCTGCCACTGTCAGTTAAAAGGTTAAGTATAATCACGAGTAATGCAATTTATAGCAGTAACAAAAGAAGTAGATTTGAGTGGGAAAAACACATATCATAGACACATAGCGATTTTGAACATTGTGAATTCTACAGAAATTCATCCCTAAATGCTTTAGACAAGTTTCCTAAACAGCACAATGGCCTCTAACAACCTGCCCTTAGTTTCAGGCAGTTAGAAGAGGCCCAGCTAAGATGTAAAATTACAGAACAGAAAGCTGGCTCTGTTTTACTTCAGACCACGACAAACAGCTTTCACTGAGGCCTTACCAAAGGCAGGCGAGGTTCCAAAATAATAGGAAAATGAAGCAATTTTTGTCTTTAAAAAAGAGATGGCAAACACAGAAATTCATAGGTCAGTCAAATTTCAAAATACTCAAAAACACCAGAACAAGAACAAGCAGAGGTTTGTTGTTTGGGTTTGGTGGTTTGTTTGGGTTTTTTTAATAAAGCCCTTGAGGAGATAACAAAGTAAGAAATAAAAGACAACACCAGCTCCTCAGGAACAGTGTGAGATCAACAAGTTTTCCTCTGATCAGGTAACACCCTCAGTGGGTAGAAGAAAACAGTCTCAATGGCAGTAGCACTTTTGGCATTGGGTCACACAGCATTCTCAGAGTTTTAAACTGTTATAAGAAACATAAAGTTAATATAGTTATAAACAAAAAAGGATAAAACTGAACAATTCGATCAGATTACATTTATTTATTGCAAGTAACACCTTAGTTCCTCCAAAGCACAATGCACTGTTATACCTCCAGCCAATAATTACACCAAATTCTCCTGCCCTGGAGGAACTCAGTTACTGCCATGAATTAAAAGTAATTAGCTCATCCCTAGCTAAAGGGATCACATAGAAAGGCGAGTTCAAAGTCTGTTATTGCAAAAATTTCAGCAAACCCTTTAGACATGTCTAAAGAAAAGCACACAGCTACCTCTGGATACACACAGGATACTGAGGAAAGGAAATAAGGTGTATTTATACCCTTACTTTAATAACTCTAATTAAGGCAGTGAAATTGATTAATACTTTAGAAGTTGTAAAACTTTCATCGATGAGTAGTGAATTTTAAAAATAAGTTTGACAAAAACCTGTCAGGGACAGGTCAGCAATACCTGACCCAGCTCCAAAGGGAAGGAGAAAAGGCACAGACAATCTCACAAAGATTTTTTTTTAATCTTGTTCTCAACCATTCCACTCCCACAAAGTCAACCTCAGTGCTGTGGTCTCTGCCTCCAAACTATTCGCGCCTTCACAACGTGTAATGCTTGATGGCTCCGAAAGCTCCACTATGAGGCACAGCCAGTGCAGTGTAACACCTGTAAAGCCACCAGCTCCTACTGCTTACCACAAGACTGGAGGGGGAATAAAAAAGGACAAAAGAAAAAAGAAAAAGAAAATTTAAAAAAAAGCTGATTTAGGGATAAAAAAGGGTTTGTGACTCACGACCTTCCTGGCCATGGACAAAGCACACCAGGACTGCTCAGAAGTGTGCTTTTTGTCTCAGATTACATGTACTTACATCTAACCATCCTGAGAGTGGAAGAAAATACTTCTTCGTTACCAGATGACAGAGATGGAGAGTATGCCAAGTGATGACAGAGGAGGTCATGGGACACAGTACTTACTGCTCTCCTAAAATAATATTAAAAGCTGGGATTTAAATGTGATGGGGCTACACTATCATACTCTACCTAGAGACATCCAGTAACCCATAAGCGATAAACTCAAACTTGTAGCTGCAAAACAAAAGCATATATTCTTAAAAAGCATTTAGGTGTTTTAGAATTGACAGAAGACAGCTACTCAAGTGATAAGCTATCCTGAAACACAGGAAAAATGTGGGTCTTCCATTCTAACCCACATTTTGTGGGACAGATTGAAAAATCATTCACACAGCTGTGTTTTTGTAAGTAATCTATTCCCGACCTGATAAAGAAAAGGAAACCTCAGAAATGTTAATACATAGCAGAGGAATACCAGGCAATTACCTTCCATAACTTTACATCAAGGAAACTACTGATAGAATAGGAATCACCTATGATTCAGCCCATTAATTGTAGTCCTACAGCCTCCTACTCCACATTGCAAAAGATGTATTTTCATTTATCTCTTTTTGTTTCTTTTTACTACATAAACTGTTGCTTGATTTTTATTAGCTCCCCTCTGAAATCTGTGTCACACAGAAAAAGCATCTTTTATCTCTATGCAGTGTTCCTTGTAGAACTACAGAAAAGGGCAGTGTCAAGTCCTTATTCACCTATACATAAACCAATGTAAAACTACAGCCATGCATTTCTCCATAGCCTATCTTTCCCACCTCCAGGACACATGACAGTGCTGGATGTTATCATATCTAGCCTGACATTAACTGCTTCTTTAAAAGTTGTCATCAGATTGCAATGTTCTATTAAATTCCTGTTCCTAAAACATAAATATTTAAGTATAATCTCACTTTATTTCAGGCCATACAATTAACTGTTTGCAGTTGCCTTCCTGCTTGCCTGTCCAAGGATCACAGACTGAGCTGCAGTGAAGATGCACTGTGATACACACAAAGTCCTCCCTTGTAGAAATTCAAGAGGAGAAATTCACTGAAGTCAAAAAACCACTTATTAACGTATAAATGCATAAGGAAAATGCCAGTCTAAAATGATAAAAATTTCCTTTAAAGTGTGAAACTTAAAAACACCTTCAGTAAACTGGCATTAATTTACCACTGCAAAGGTAAGTGCCTACATAAAAGTATAAAAAGTGTTCTTAACTCCAGGGACCTTCTGCTCTGGAAAAGGGCAGCAAATTGAAAAAAATAATCAGTACATTGTTGAGTTTTCCTACTGCCACTTAGAACTGATGTCTGAGATGACACAGGAAAAAGGCATGCGAGTTTCAATGACACCGCTTATGAAAGCCACAGCTGAGGCAGGCACTGGAGTTATTTATGTAAGAAGACAATCTGAAATGGAAGCTAGGTTGTGGCATATCGAACACTGATCTTGACAGTAGCCAGAAGGCTGAGAGCACAGAAGGGCAGCTGAGGTAAACACTATTCACCCTGGTAATCCTTATTTTTTTTGCCTTACAGTTGCATTTCATTATGTAAGGTTTTGAACCATGATGTCTAAAATCTGTCAGAAGATAATACCCACGACAAAAATCCTAGCAGGTCCTTGTTCCTCCATATTTCAGCACCTAGGAAAAGAACCTGGCCTTCTCTGACACACATTTTATCTTTGCAATCTTTCCATGATGGCAGAACTGACACCTTTGAATTTAGTAATCCTTGAGTTTAAGTAACACAAGAAGATTTCATGTGAGTTTAAGATGATTATTCACTTCTGAGAGAGTAAAGGCAAGTAAAAGTAAAGTAAAAGGCAAGTAAAAGTAAAGTAAAAGGCAAATAAAAGTAAAGGACATCCACAAAAAACTTCAAATTTGGTCTGTAAGGTCTCTTAACTGACCTTTAACTAAGCATCTTTCAAACACATGATAAGAATTGTAGACCTTCAATAGGCTGAAAAAGCAAAAACAACAAATAACATCTAGCTAAAGAAGCAAAGATCAATCAAATGGAACTGAACTCCTATTGCAAAACGTAAGTCACGCTTCAGATTACAAAATTCCCCTCACTAGAGGCTCCCTCCCATACAGTATGCATCAGAGTGTGCGTTACTAATTCTAGAAACAAAGTTGAAACAAGCATTTCAGGGGCCTAAGAATGAAAAATAACAATCAGGCGTAACCCTCGTGCTGTATGTCTGCTTCAAACCACTCCCTCACGGGTATGGTTAGGCATAGCTTTCATTCACAGAGATTGAGGCTGAAGACAACTTTCACTGAAAGGGGGATAGTAATGAAAGTAACATTTTTGCCTACACTTATAAGAAAGTATATAAGCTTTTAGAAATAATTTTTAACATCTTTTGGAAATAATTCTTTGGGTAAGAGTACACAGCTGTTAGAGGCCACCGCTTAAGCAAAACTAAGAAACTGAAGGTTGAGATGAGCCGCAGCCTTGAGATAACGGGGAACAAAGAGAACATCCCAGGATGCAGAACTGACTCTCCAGCCCTGAGAGCAGACAGGGAGGTACGTTTGATAAGGAGGATCTGGCTGCATCTGCCATCCTGGCTGGGAAAGAGACCAAACAAGAGCTGGGCCTGTGCCAGAGCAAGAGGTGAGAAGTGCATCTGTGAAGAAGACATACGGCCTTCATCTTCATGACCCTCAGCAACCACTACCAGGAGACACTGCGCAAGCACAGTTGGGAGGAGTCTAATTTTAATACGAAGTGGGGACAGGTTATGCATATGAATAGGCATAATGAATATGTGTCTCATTGCTGTATAAATGAAGGGCAAGTTGCGGTGCCAGGGGTAGCCCGTTTGTGGTGGGGCGACCCCCCCGTGCTGCCCAGCGCTGAATAAACACACCTACTTTACAGCTTCCCAGGTTGTGGAGTCTATTTCCACATGTAACTACCTTTCTAAGCATAAGAGAAGCCAAATTTATCTAATTACCCCAGAAGTACACTTGAGAATTGTGTTTTATTACAGCATGTTTTGGAGGAAATATATTCTGAAGACATAAGAGATGGAGAAATCACCACTTTCTATGCCAGTTTGCTGTAATGGTTAATTATCATTTGTCTTAATGATAAAACATATTTCCAACTAACAGTTGTTCAAGAACTGTATCTAAACCAAACTCATGGAGGTTACAACTGCACCAAAGTTAATGACCCCAAAATGACTCAATTGCCACCATTACCAACAGTCACAATCAAGACACTGGAACAGTTTCTGCTAAACCACTGTCAAGGCAACTTACTGGAATCACATTTCTTTCATTACTGCTCTGCTGACAAAATTCTGCCTTAAGAGGTTTACACAAACACTGGAGTTTGGGGAGGGGGGAGGGGGGGGGGGAGTAGAGGCAGCTTTTAAAAACTGTCCTGTTTTCAACAAGCCACGCTGAAATTCAGCATATTAATTTGGGTCACAACAAAGCCACACTGCTTCAAACCCACAAACTCTTAATGTAAAGCTGCTAAAATTGCTTACAAAACACAGCTGCCGTGACAGAAAAAGAGGACTTTGAAGTTGGAGGTCACTTTTATCAACAGGCAGATGGTGGTATCAGAGACCTCACTAAACTCATAATTAAGCTGATAACAGAAATTGCTGCAATATCTTTCCTTCTTAGATGATACCACAATAATGGGGAAGGGCAATGGTACAGTCTCTTAGCTCCAAAGGTTGTTTTCCTGCAGCAGAATGGAAGTGAAGGCAGCAAAGGATCAGAAAAGGCAGCATTTCTGCAGGCTAGTACCTGTAGATTATAATAATAAAGTTCTCTTGTCTCATCTTTTATTAAATATACGTGCAAGTTTTGCAGAATCAGCCTCCAAACTGGTAAATTCCCCCACGGTGTACAAGGACTTGGATGAGCTAAGCACACGTCTTAAACCTGAAGAAGAACAAAGCCTTGTAAGCTTCTCGTGAAAGAGATCATGTGCCAGTTAGAAAGTAGGAAATACATTTATAGTCCTACAATAACACCAAACAATGGCGCCTTTCAAGACCATTTACGATGCTTAATGAGAAGAATGCAAGATGAGGCCATCTAAAAAAATTATTTACTTTCCAGTGCTTAATAGAATGCTTAGGAAAGCAAAGTCCAACCAACCATACTGGGGGGGGAGGAGGAGGGTGGGCAGGAAGAGCCTAAATTATCTGCACAAATTGAAAACTTTAGCCCAATATAGTGTAAAACAAATTAAAGTAATAATATATATGTACCTGCTGAAATGAGCAGTTCAAATCAGAAGAGGTAGGTTGCAGCTAAGATCCAAGAACAAGGATTTGGACTGTTCTCCACTGTAGACCTTGGGCTGAACCCCTGTTTAGCCTTCTGGCAGCCCATTCATTTGGGCAGTATATGAAGTAGCATTTAAGCTTCTAGAGAAAGATGTGAGTTGAAACTAGATTTCCTCCTTTTGGCATACACACCTGGGCCATTACTCTGAAATAAGACTACTTGTACTGTTCCCATGCACCTCCCATTTGGCCTACTGATGAAAGTAGAAGACAACAGAAAAGTTTATCAGTGAAATTGCAGCTTCTCACAAATACACCTTGTGATGTCTTTTAAATTAAGGAAAAAGGTGCAAAAGCGTGGAAAAAGACTATGAACCAGTGACTGTAAAAACCAGACTATAAACCCATCCAGTGGTGGCTGCCCGCCCCTGCAGATGTCCTCAACTAATACACATGAGGACTACTTTCCCTTTAACATGGAAACTGAAAAACTATACCTAAACACCCTACATGGATTTAAAGCCTTAGACCAACACCAAATAACACACACGCATCTATAGCACTAACCGTAGTGCTTACCTATTTTACTTTGGATGCATAAATATTGTACAATCACAATCTAACGTGCGAATGTGACCATTTATCCATCCCCCCAGACCTGCTGACCGACTTCCAGGCCTCCGGGACTCGGCTGGAGCCCCACACATTTGCCAGAGCAGCAGAGGACAAACCGCTCCCACTGAAGAACTCAAACCTCTGCTTCTTAAGCCTCAAGTCAAGAAAACTTCGCTCCCCACACACTGGTGCATTACACTGACTTTTTAAGCCGGACAGAGCTCGTTCTATACATTAGGGGCTCCTTTTTTTTGGGTGGGGGGAAAGCCCCCGAGACAGCCTAAAGCACAGCGACCTCGTAGGCGAGCACTGGCCGCCCGTCACGCTGCCGGTGGGGCCGCAGACACCTGGAGCCCCGTTTATGCGGAAGAAGCCGCAGCGTTAACACGGGAAGCCGCGGGGCTGCTCATGGATCCCCTGCCGCTCCGTGGGGATAAGGGGGCGACTCCCAGCGCCAGGGACGCGGGGGCCCTCTGAGGCTGGTTCGGCGGAGAGGCCAGGCCGGCCCGGCCCGGCGGGGGAACTTGGACAGGGCACGCCAGCACGGTACCGACAAGCTCCCTCCCCTCAGGCCAGCCCCACCTCTGCCGGAGGGGCGGCGGGGAGGGACGCACCGGCTCCTGCGGCCGCTCCACAGTGCCCTGCCTCCCTCCTTCCCTGCGCGGGGTCCTAGCAGCCCGTCGCTCGCCCTACCCTTCGCCCGGCAGCGGGGCCGGCAAGACCCCTTCCGCAGCGGTACTGACCTCTCCACAGGGCGGCGGCCGNCGCCGCCATCTTCCCGGCCCGGCCTCTGCGGCGGGGGCGCGGGGCGCGCTGGGAAATGGAGTCCCGCCGGCGAGCCGCAGTCTGTGAGGCAGTCCCCGGGAGAGGCACGGCCGGCCGTGCTCCCACACAGACACATCGGCCACTCTCTCAGCACAAATGGCACCTTAAAGCTGCCCCAAAGTGCCGCGCTGGTGCCATTTTTAGAGAGCCTTACTGCCGCATCCAAGCACTCCGATTTTCCACACAACCCGTGTGTGGGCTATGATCCGTACCACGCTGTGCTGCGGCTGCACCGGATGGATGCGTCAGCTTTCTGGCCTGCTTGGCCACCACTGAGGAGTTTTGGCAACTGAATTTGCGCTTTGTTGATTTCTAGCTTGTGTCATTTATACAATAATAACACTGACAGGATTATTAAGCGTGGGAATGGGCTACCCGGGGAAGTTGCTGAGGCACCATCCCTGGAGGTATTCCAAAGAGAGGGGTAGACATCGTGCTCAGTGGCATGGTTGGTTCAGTGGTGGGTTTTTTATCAGAGTTAGGTTGACGGTTGGACTAGATGATTTTAAAGGTCACTTCCAACCTGGACAGTTCTATGATTACATGACAAATACTTGTAAAACAGTGAAGGCAATATTCCTGCACGCAGTTACAGCCTACCTGCACATTAGCAGTACAATCACTTCTATGCCAGCAAATGTATATTTAAAAAACGACAGCAAGACACGTTACAGAATCACAGAATAATATCAGGGATTGGAAGGGACCTTGAAAGACCACCTAGTCCAATCCCCCTGCCGGAGCAGGAACACCCAGATCAGGTCACTCAGGAACACGTCCAGGTGGGTTTTGAATGTCTCCAGAGAAGGAGACTCCACAACCTCCCTGGGCAGCCCCTTCCAGTGTTCCCTCACCATAAAGAAGTTTGTTCTCACATTTAAGTGGAACCTCCTCTGTTCCAGCTTGCACCCATTGCCCCTTGTCCTAACCTTGGATGTCACTGAGAAGAGCCTGGTTCCATCCTCCTGACACTCACCCTTTAAAAGCAATTTCCCTGAAGATGATGCCAAATGTAGAGGTGGGCTCAGCCCCATTGGGCCCGTGTGTGCTCAGCACAGAGTAAGCCCCGTCCTGGGCAGTTCACCCACACACGGCTCTGCAGAGCTCTGTGGAGAACGCCAACCACCAGCCTCCTTTGGTAGGTACCCAATAGTCTTATCCAGCCACCTCCACTATGGCTACAAAGCTGGTTTTGGCAGAAAGGCATGATGCAAAGCAGCCTGCCCTCCAAGGAAAAGGCACCCGGACTCAGGAATCCATGATCCACTCCGGCATCCACCCCACGGCTGGCCAGCCCTCCCTTCCCTTGGGTGGAAATGCACCCAAAGGGCATGATGGAGCTTCAAAAGGTGTTGGCTACGGAGGGCACTGTGCAAAAAAAAATGGCTAACGAAATGTCTGCTCATGGTAAAAGCACAAAGGAAATGCTTTAACTGACCCTTGGGTTTGCAAAGGTCAGAATTCCTCTCTAGCACTAAATTTCTGTGCGACATGAGAAAGCGGGCAAGTAATTTTCACGGACTATTAATCAACTTTATTTTTTTGTAAGAGCATAGCAAAATGAGGCAGCAGGGCACTACGGAATGGCTTGCAAAGAAAATTTTATTATATTCTGAATAGTATTGCTAATTTTAAAAATAATGTTTATGGTCTTGAAAATATTAATAGCGGCTGAAGTTATGTTCTGACACATTCAGCTGTCTTAAACACATCTTCAGTACTAAACACCTCATTAAGTAGTGAACTTAAGCATGAATTTCTCACATCTTTAAAAAGCTGGTTTCAGTGCCTTTTCTTTCATCTTTCCTTTATTGAACATTTATTGGGTTTGACTCATTCTAGCATGTTACAGCTATCAACACCTGTGCCCATTTAGGAATGAATTCCAGTACAAATCATAGTGAATTGAATAGACGTCTCAAAGATGCATCGCAATTGTTGCAATATTTTTAGAAACTCAAACAAGGAAACAAACAACTTCAGAAAAAGTGATTTAAATAACAAATAACTTATCCTTATAAACAGCTTATCTCCTTGAGAACAAAGAATAAACAAGGCAACAAGAGCCGTTTTTTCTTCCATTATTAACTGAGATCACAATATGAACGGGTGAAATGTNCTTGGCCACCACTGAGGAGTTTTGGCAACTGAATTTGCGCTTTGTTGATTTCTAGCTTGTGTCATTTATACAATAATAACACTGACAGGATTATTAAGCGTGGGAATGGGCTACCCGGGGAAGTTGCTGAGGCACCATCCCTGGAGGTATTCCAAAGAGAGGGGTAGACATCGTGCTCAGTGGCATGGTTGGTTCAGTGGTGGGTTTTTTATCAGAGTTAGGTTGACGGTTGGACTAGATGATTTTAAAGGTCACTTCCAACCTGGACAGTTCTATGATTACATGACAAATACTTGTAAAACAGTGAAGGCAATATTCCTGCACGCAGTTACAGCCTACCTGCACATTAGCAGTACAATCACTTCTATGCCAACAAATGTATATTTAAAAAACGACAGCAAGACACGTTACAGAATCACAGAATAATATCAGGGATTGGAAGGGACCTTGAAAGACCACCTAGTCCAATCCCCCTGCCGGAGCAGGAACACCCAGATCAGGTCACTCAGGAACACGTCCAGGTGGGTTTTGAATGTCTCCAGAGAAGGAGACTCCACAACCTCCCTGGGCAGCCCCTTCCAGTGTTCCCTCACCATAAAGAAGTTTGTTCTCACATTTAAGTGGAACCTCCTCTGTTCCAGCTTGCACCCATTGCCCCTTGTCCTAACCTTGGATGTCACTGAGAAGAGCCTGGTTCCATCCTCCTGACACTCACCCTTTAAAAGCAATTTCCCTGAAGATGATGCCAAATGTAGAGGTGGGCTCAGCCCCATTGGGCCCGTGTGTGCTCAGCACAGAGTAAGCCCCGTCCTGGGCAGTTCACCCACACACGGCTCTGCAGAGCTCTGTGGAGAACGCCAACCACCAGCCTCCTTTGGTAGGTACCCAATAGTCTTATCCAGCCACCTCCACTATGGCTACAAAGCTGGTTTTGGCAGAAAGGCATGATGCAAAGCAGCCTGCCCTCCAAGGAAAAGGCACCCGGACTCAGGAATCCATGATCCACTCCGGCATCCACCCCACGGCTGGCCAGCCCTCCCTTCCCTTGGGTGGAAATGCACCCAAAGGGCATGATGGAGCTTCAAAAGGTGTTGGCTACGGAGGGCACTGTGCAAAAAAAAATGGCTAACGAAATGTCTGCTCATGGTAAAAGCACAAAGGAAATGCTTTAACTGACCCTTGGGTTTGCAAAGGTCAGAATTCCTCTCTAGCACTAAATTTCTGTGCGACATGAGAAAGCGGGCAAGTAATTTTCACGGACTATTAATCAACTTTATTTTTTTGTAAGAGCATAGCAAAATGAGGCAGCAGGGCACTACGGAATGGCTTGCAAAGAAAATTTTATTATATTCTGAATAGTATTGCTAATTTTAAAAATAATGTTTATGGTCTTGAAAATATTAATAGCGGCTGAAGTTATGTTCTGACACATTCAGCTGTCTTAAACACATCTTCAGTACTAAACACCTCATTAAGTAGTGAACTTAAGCATGAATTTCTCACGTCTTTAAAAAGCTGGTTTCAGTGCCTTTTCTTTCATCTTTCCTTTATTGAACATTTATTGGGTTTGACTCATTCTAGCATGTTACAGCTATCAACACCTGTGCCCATTTAGGAATGAATTCCAGTACAAATCATAGTGAATTGAATAGACGTCTCAAAGATGCATCGCAATTGTTGCAATATTTTTAGAAACTCAAACAAGGAAACAAACAACTTCAGAAAAAGTGATTTAAATAACAAATAACTTATCCTTATAAACAGCTTATCTCCTTGAGAACAAAGAATAAACAAGGCAACAAGAGCCGTTTTTTCTTCCATTATTAACTGAGATCACAATATGAACGGGTGAAATGTCAAGAATAATTGGAGAAAATGACAGCATAATCTTCAGCAAAAACATCTGATTTATTTAAATTGTCACTGTTTTTTTCTTAACCTTGTTATCCAAGGCAGCACAGAAAAACTTCCCATTTGGATCTACTCTGACATCTTCTGCCTAAGTGAATAAACCCTCTGCAATGCTGTGAGTCTTCTCTACACTGGCAAACTCTGGAATGCCACCACACACTGTGCTGCACATCACAGAAACTGAATCTGCATTGGCTCCAAGCACTTGGCAAAAGCACGTTTTGGTGTTAACCCAAAAAGAACAGGACTTTCAAGGATATTTCTATAGATTAGCATGGTCAATGGCCTTTAACAGATACAGATTCATTCTGTAATACGTTTGGATACTTCATTCACTGTACCTGTCCCTTTGCTCACCACCAAAAACGTGACATTTCAACTGAGTAAAAATTAAATTGACACTTGTTCAACCCAGCTACCCAGCTGCATTACTAGTCTGCCAGCTAGCCAAAAGTGTAAGTGCTCTTTAACAGGAATGAAAATCAGGGGTATAATAAAACCCCTCCAGAGGCCCCTTCTGGCATTTAGTGGTATACAGTGCACTCCTTTTAGGAATCCTGATATGCTGAACCCTGTGGGGATGTATGTCCAAGGGTCTTTAGGCCTCTGTCAGACCTTCTCTAAGTTTCTGCAAAATGAGGGCAGGGTCTGCCAGCAAGGCTTCAAGATATGCCCACCATGGGAAACGTCTTCAGCTCCTGTACATAAATATACTTTTAATTTAGGACTGATCATTCAGTCTACTCTACAAAGATTCATTTTGTGGCTAGTTTTCATCAATACAGTTTTCACCAGAAGCCATCTTCCTGGGATTATGTCAAAACACTTGAGGGTAAATGATATTAATCTCACATATTTTGAGACAATCAAATAGGCTATTAATAGTCTGTATCTTATAAAGCCTAAGATTAATAAAGCTGCAGCAATATTCCCAAACTAGGGACTTAAAGCCATTTTCCCTGTCTGTTTACAGTTTGCATTACAGTCATTTTAAACAGCTCAATGTCCTAGAAATTCATTGCACAGTTTTCCAGTTACATGGGCGCCTCTCAGCATCTCTCAGAACAAGGGGTTCACAGTAGAAGTGAATGCCTATGAGCTGGTGGGTTACATGCTAAAGAATCTAGATGTGTACATGAGAATCACCCCTGTTGAAAGGGATAATACAGTGTAAAAAGGGAGAAGAGGAACTGAGTGTGACAGTTAAATCTGAATACATATATATAAAATGTGTCAATATAACAAATTGTACTTACATGCTTAATCTTTTTACCTGGATGATAAGTATACAATGCAGACATTCAAACGTCGTGCTTCAAAGAACTGGACCTAATGCAGGAGTCAGGAATTTTTCCACATAAAACATTGCACAGTGAGTTCAATGCCTAGTGGGTTTTGCTTTATCCTGAGTAAGCATTCCTCACAAGTTCGGACAAAATATGCCGTTTGACTAAAATGTGTTGACCTGGGCAGCTCTCAGAAGGCTGGAGAGATCTGGTTTCCGTTTCAGTTAAATGTGCCTTCCTTTTATAAACAAAGAAACAAACAAAAAACTACTTAAGAGATACTACAATACCAGATTTTAGAATGAGCGTCTGTTAATACCCGCTTCTGTAGGTACACGCTACAAGCCTCTGGTGTTCACATCACCACAGCTGAACAAGTAATGTGTAGTAATAAAACCACAAGTACCTAACCTAATCTCTTGGTGGTTACTCTAAACGCTTGATTTCTTGCATCTAATCTTTGGACCTACAAACACAGCTGACCTCTCTCCCTCCAGATTTGAAATTTGGCCTAAAGGTCACGTCAGAAACAGAACCGAAACTTTCTTTTCCGCATTTATGCTCACCTTCATCTTGAGAGACAAACCTTTCTAGCAAGCAGAGACCACTATAGATAGTGTAACTCCAGTCTCCTGGATCGCAAAAAAAAAGCATCTGAAACATGATTCAAAATAAACACGTGCATTTTCTGAGGGCTGGAAGGAAACAAAAAGGCTCACAGGACTCTGATTTTTCCCCACCTTTATGCCTTCTCTTTGGCTCAGTGTGGAATTTCACAGGATGCAAGGGGGGTTCGTCATGAAGCAGGGCATCTTCCCCTTTGTCTCCCAGGTCAGAGGATTTCTAGATTATCTCAATTAAAAAAAAAAAAGAAAAGAAACCAACACCGAGATAGGAGATCTTACCAAATCACTGTAACTTCCTTACCTACCAATGCCATTGACACACAGGCAGTAAAACACTCATCCCCTGTAGCCAGCCTCCATTTCTGTGTTAGAAAAAGCAGATAGAACGACGGTGCTAAGATGGTATGCCATGAGAAAAGCATTCAGCGTTAGCCTCACGCTTTGTATTTACCCAGAGTGAGAACAAATTATATTCTTGATTCATCATAGGCTCACCAACTTCCCAAATGTACAGTATTAGCTGCTTTGTTTCTTTGGAATAGGTGATGAAACCAGGATTGGCCAGGAGGCAGACAATATATTATACTTAAGACAATACCAGTGCTGTGCTGTGTTTTCACATTTACAGTCAGATGTGGTACCATAGGTTGTGTAACAAACAAAAGCTTATCCAGATGTGTGTATATGTAACCTCAGTAGAAATAATGAGTTTTTTCTTGCCTTGCTGCAAGACGAGTTTAATAACTAGTATAATTCAGGTAAGGCTCCCTTTCACTCCTGCTTTGGAAAACTCTGTCAGTTTAATTCCTGTTTATAATTATAAAGTGAATAGTTGGCAGCTATTAGCAGAAAGAAAGGAAGTAAGGAAGGTGCCTTAGTAAAGGCAAGAAATAAAACTGGAGGAGCGATGAGTAGGAAATTCACAGAAAAGTGAACCACCCTCAGCGTACTGGTTATGTGGATGAGCTGTTCTTGTACCTTGGCTTCACCTCTGCGTTCTGATTATCTTATCATTAACACAGACAACTGCTAACCAAACTTGCCGGATGTTAACTCTGAGCCTCTTGGATGTGATCTGTGGGCAGCCTGCCATTTTGCCCGCTGCCTTGACACAGATTTTTTATTAAAAAAAAAAACAGAACTAGTTTTCCTACAGTCTCAGTCTACATGGACAGTAATGGAGCATCACCGGAACTCTTTCAAAAGGAAGGAAGAAAAACTATATGTGCATTTAATCGTTGGAGGAGTTCTGTTAAAGCATACCAAAAAAAGAAAAAAAAAATCTGGAAGACCTCAAAGTCTGACAGAGTAACTTAGAAATATTAGCAGTGGTTTAGTATAATTTCTATTCACTGATGTCCTAGATGCATCAAGAAGGCAAATATTTCACATTTTTTGGCAACATTTATCGCAATGCACCATCGACTTGAATCAGGCACTGAAGAATCTAAGACCTTATGTCCTGGAAGGGAACAATTCCATGAGCTCCCCTTCTCCCTTTCTCTTTTTTTCTTTCTGGCTTTCTTCAAGTCAATAAGATACCTTTTTTTTTTTTAAAGTTATTCTATAAACACTATTTTCTTTTCCTATCCCCTATGAATGAAATGTGACAAAACTCTTAATCTTTGTAAACTATCAGGCTATAAAATCTGAGCCAAGTGATTATACTGCTATTAAACACATATAATTGGTGAAAATTCAGTAATTCTTAAAAGCTTTAATGTTACTACAGACAACACTGACACCTTGTTTGCAGCTTGGGTCAGTAATCTAGACTTTGTTTTCAATGCAGAACTTTTGGTAGGTACCTCCTGCAGCCCACATTCGTACCTGGCTGATTTCTTTTGCCCAACACCTTGCATATACAACACTTCCTATCCAGTCTTTTCATCCTGGCTCTCAGTATTTCATACCCTGATTATGGCATTGCCTTTTTCCTCTGATCTCGGTATGTAGTTTTGTTTGTGTCCATTGACAATTAGGGTCACAAAGACAGTCAGAAGGATGGAGCACCTCCCCTGTGAAGACAGGCTGGAGGTTGTTCAGCCTAGAGAAGGCTCCAGGGTGACGTTATAGCACCTTTTCAGCACCTGAAGGGGGCTTCAAACTAGAAGAGGGGAAAGGAAGAAATTAGGAAGAAATTTTTCACTCTGAGAGTGGTGAAGCACTGGAACAGGTTGCCCAGGGAAGTTGTGGATGCTGCATCCTTGGAAGTGTTCAAGGCCAGGTTAGATGGTGCACTGAGCAACCTGGTCTAGTGGGAGGCATTCCTGCCCATGGCAGGGGGGTTGGAACTGGTTTAAAGTCATAGAATCATAGAATGGTTAGAGTGGGAAGGGACCTTAAAGATCATCTAGTTCCAACCCACCTGCTATGGGCAGGGACGCCTCCCACTAGAACAGGTTGCTCAAAGCTCCATCTAGCCTGGTCCCTTCCAACCAAACCCACTCTTTGATTCTATGACAATGCCATTGTAAAAACCATTTCTTATTCTCATACACTAAGACCTAAGTTATTCTTCTGGCTAATATACCAGCCTAACCAGCCTGGGATTCTCCATGTGTAATGAACAGCAGTCCTTCCTTTCTGCGCTCCTTAAGGGCCGCAGCTGACAGGCTGCAGCCAGGAGCAATGTGTTATTGTTGTCAATGTGTTGTTAAAGCCGTCTTTGGTTTAAAAAAATAAACCCCGTTATGTTGATGCCGCGCTGACTGAATTCCACCATCGCTGCCTTCTACTCTCCTGATCCGCGATGCAGCATCAAACAGAGCCCCCATTTCCCCGCCTTGGCCTCGCTGGGCGCCGGGCCCAGATGAGCCCCCCCCGGGCTCGCCTCACGGCACGGCCTCCCGGGGCCGCCCGAACCGCACAACCTTCCCAAAAAAATACGACCCGGCATAGAGTCTCCTTCCCTGGATGACAGAAGGGGACTCACTGCGGGCCCGAAGAGGAGCGGGGGATCAGCGGAACTACGCGGGCCGTCCCCCCTCAATCTCCGCACCACCGGCCGAAGCCAAACCGAGCGCCACCGCCTGCGCCGGGCGGGCCCGAGAAATCAGCTCTCAACTTCCGCTCCGCCGAGCCTCCCCGCGCATGCCGGGATCTGTAGTTTGACAGGCGAGGGACCGCGCCTGACAGAGCGAGCGGAGCGGCTCCTGGAGACTGCAATACCCAGCCTGCCTTGCGCGTGGGCGGCGGGTGCATCCGCTGGCGGCGGCGGCGGCGTGGGTGCGCGTTGCCGGGCAGTCAGCTGGCCGCGGGGCGATAAGAGGGCGGGCGGAGCAGCGGTGCTTGTTCGCGTCCTGCCGCGCTCCGGAGGGTGGGAGGGAAGGGGGGGTAAAGAAGAAGAGGCGCCCGTTCAGCCATGGCCGAGACGATCGCCGACACCCGGCGGCTGATCAGCAAGCCGCAGAACCTGAACGACGCCTACGGGCCGCCCAGCAACTTCTTGGAGATCGACGTGGGCAACCCGCAGACGGTGGGGGTGGGCCGCGGCCGCTTCACCACCTACGAGATCCGCGTCAAGGTGAGGGACCGGCCCGATGGGCGTTGGGTCCGGGACCGGTCCCGTTCCCCTTCACTGGGGCGCTGGCCCAGGCGAGCGGCCAGGGGAGCTCCGCCGGCTGCGTCCCCGCCCCTCCCGAGGCCGGGCCCGGTGCATCGGGAGTAAATACGGGGCTTGAGAAGGGGAATGCGGAGTCTATCGGTGTCGGGCTCCGGTCGGCTCCTCTGTAAGCGGAAGGAGTGTCTCCAGGGCTGGTCGGGGTGGCGGTGACAGGCCGCTGTCACCGTGTCCTTCAGGGCCCATTTCGCAGGTAGTGCCGTGGGTGCTGCTGGGGAGGTGATGGCTGAGCAGCGGTGGACTTCATCCTCGGCCTGAGAGCAGGGCCCGGCTGCTGTGGGCGAGTGGAGCCGATAACTCACATGGCAGCCAAGGCAGCACGTCTCGCTTAAGATAACTAAAGGACAGACGCTCTTTTGGCACTGCTGTGTCCAACTGCCACCAGACTGAAATATCACTGTACTGTGAGCAATGGCTGGGTGATGGTTTTGGCTGGGCTGAGGTTAATTTTCTTTGTTGTAGCTGGCACAGGGCTATGTTTTGGGTTTGTGCTGGAAACGGTGCTGATAATACAGAGGTGTTTTTGCTATGGCTGAGCAGTGCTTACAGGGAGTCAAGGCCTTTTCTGCTTCTCACACCACCCCAGCAGCGAGTAGGCCGTGTTAAACCACAACAGCTTGTCTGTCTCTAAGTAAATAGAAGAGGGTGAACTCTTAGCCGTTTGAGATGTAGTAATATGGGTGGATCTGCCCTGCAAAGGAGGTCAAGTGCAGAATTCCAGCAGCCTCAAAAATCCATAGAGAATGTATAAATAAGTCTAGTGGGCACATGTGCTAGATCAAAGCTAGCTGAAGTGATAAGGTGAGTGTATGTGGAGGAGAGGTTCCTGCTTTCTTTTGCCCCTGAAATGTAAATTGAGTGCTTAACAAAAAGGACTGTTTCTCACTGTGGGCTATCACTTAATTTTTCTTTGTAGCATTAGACCCTTTCCCGGCAGGAAGGGCTGTTTGCTGACTTGCCCCAAAGGCTTGAGAAAAGTTAGGTGAAGTTATTACTATGTTCTCCAGACTTTCTAGTTTCATAAACAAGGCCTGGAGGAATGAACAGAAAAATGCAGTATCTACGGCATGGTCCTTGCCTGTGGCTGGTAGGGACTTGAAGCAGGGTACCTTTTTAAGTTTATGCTGCTAGGGGTAAGTTGGTTTGAGAAAGATAACCTTTTACAATTCTATATTTTTTGTAGCTTGTGGTTGAGTGTACTACCTTGTATAGCTTTACTGTGTCACAGCTGATTGAACCTGGTCAGTTATTACCGGCAGTGATAGAGGGAGGAGAAGCCTCATTGACCCCCTGCACATGTTTTCTGCAATATGAGTTCTCCTTTCACTGGACATCATGGAGTGCACATGCCTTCATGGCAGGGAAGGCTTCAAGATAAGGGCAGTTGCCTTGGTCACTAAAATTCTTCAGATAAGACTAAAACCCTTTATGGATTTTCTGGTGTTAAAGGTCTAAGTTCTTAGTTTAGTGTGATTTTACTTTAAAAAGCAGAATCAACTAAGATCTTAAGCTGCTAGGGAGGATACTTTTTTTATTCTGAGGGTCTTAAATTGTCCCATCCAGTACCTTTTCTCATGTTTCAACCTGTGTTCGTGGGGCAGGAAGAATGAACTGAAATGATTGTAACCTGTGTTTGGCCTCTGTGAGGACAAACTAGAACTTGCCAATCTGTGTTGCATTACACTGCCCTTATCAGGATCCTAGTTGTCCACTTAGCAGAAAGATGTAACACTACCTTGCTGGGAAGTATTTATGCCTCAAGTTCCTGATGGCTTGTCTTTCCATGAGACTGAGCACTTGGAATTGCTGGATCTGGGCAAAATGATACAAAAGGGACTGAGCCATCATGTGGCCTTGGGAATGAGACTAACTGTACTGGGATTAAAAAGTGTTGGGTTTTTTTTTTTTTTTAAAACCCCAACTGGATTTCTTCATCAGAAAGGAAAGCAGGAAAACAGGTTTTGAGACAGGTTACTCATAGCCCATGTGCTGTTTAGGGTAGAAAATTCTGGGTTCCTGTTGTAATGAAGACCTAGAAGTGACTTGAACAAACATAGCCTGTGATAGTGCTGTGACCTTCCTCTGTTCTTCCTCACAGTCCAACTACTGTATAAACATTGCTCCTTCCACACTCCTTATTTGCATCTCTGCATGCCTGTATATGGCATTATCTCTTACAATACATGATCATTCCCTTTCCAGATGTGCACTGCTGCATCCATGCTGTGTACACTTAGAGCATCCTGAACTGTAAAACTGAGTTTTAGGTCTCTGTATGCTGGAAGGCTACAGAGCAGGTAATACAAGTCATGCAGAATTACGGTCACTGTCTAAACTTGTATCAATTACCTGCTTCTCAGCAGAACACAGGCCATGGTGCTAATATGCAAGTTTCAGCATGGGAGATGAGTTTGAACTTGAATTGCTGTCCTATTGTATTTTTGAAAGGTAGGCCTTGTACTGTAAGCTGCTTGAAGTGTGGCAGACAATAGCCACCAGCTAGCCTCTGCTTTGACAACTCCTTGTGGTCACACAAAGTAGCAGCTGCCATTTGCATTTGCCCCCAGCAGTGCTAGGGGTGGCAGCTAGAACAAATCTGAAAAGATGGAATGGGTTACCTGTGTCATATCTTCAGCTAAAGCCAACATTAAAATGTGAAGTGGCTTAACTGAAGAATGAAATGGGTGGCTTAACTGCTGCTGAGTTCTGGTAAAAGCTATTGGACAGCCTCTTATGGCTGGAGGTCACCCTAAGCCTGAAACATTGTCAGAGAGGACACTGAGATTCAAGTTTGTGTTGAAGCAATTAGACTTGTACCATTGTCATGGTGTTTACGAACTTGGTCAGCCCAAGGGTAATTCTATCTTTACTGTTTTGTCTGCATTTCAAAGCCTAACTTTTTTTTGGAGGGGAGGGTGGGGGAGGATTGAGCTTGCTAGCGGACTCTTGAATTGATGCCTGATAACTAATATCTTGCAAAAAATACTTGTGTTGAGATACTGCAGAGCTTCCCCCGAAGTCTTTTATCAGCAAGTTTTCTACTGGTATTGCAGCTGAACTATATTTGCTTGAAGAGCAAGAGGTGGAACAGCCTCATACTTTAGTTCTTGTATTGCTGGACACTCCAACTTCTGGTGGAAGTGGGAAAGCCTCATGCGGAACTCCAAAGTTTGGTGTAGACTGCTGAGCAGTGTACTACTGCATAAGCAAGTCAATTGTATTTCAGTACTTAGGAAGGCTTTTCATAGTGTGTGTGCCTGTGCAGGCTGGTAGGATGGCTGTGCATTGTGGTAAATGCATGGTGCTCTCACAAGGAGTCAAGGTCTGTAAGAGTGCTGCAGGTAGAAGCTGTACAGTACTTCTAGTGGGACAGTTTACTTCACAGATGGCTAGTTGGCCCAAATACTGACTTTCTGAGCCTGAAGTTGCAGTGAAGAACATGCTGTTCTCAGCAAACTGGACGAGGTGATAAGAGAAAGCTTCCTTCTGTAGCAATCGGTATAAGGCACACAGTGTGGCAGTTTGCCACTGCAGTGCAGCTTGGCAGTGAAAGTCAAATGTCTTGTTCAGTATTGGTAAATAATAGAACATGCCATTCTGCAATGCTAAAATAGCAGATTTGAGTGGGTCATGTTCTTGACAGCATACTTGAGAATGTGCTTTCCATCAGCAGCATTAAGCAATGTTTGTACCACTCTAAGGTATCCTTTGTGTGAGGGCCTAGGGTGAGCTAAAAAAGGAGAACAATGCACTAGAGTATAAAGCTCCAAGTGCTTTCTCTAGTGAAATGAAACTTGATAAAGTAGTCATCTCATCTAAGAGTACCAAGATGATCACAGCATGGTGACTGTGCAGGGGTTAAAACTAACACAATCAGCTGGACTGTCTGTGAAAGCAGTGCAACAAACCACTGCCCTTACCCCTTGAGGAAAAGTGTAAACCAACAGCTTAGTTCTCAGTGTAAGTACCCTGGCATGCTGTATGCTGGTTCTCAGGAGTCTTTACTAGCTGCTCACTCAGGAACCACCACCGGGGTGTGGGGTGGTGGTTCCCTTCTGCTTGTTACACGTTTTCAGGGTGGGCTTGTGCATGTCAACACTCTTAAAGGGCATGTGAATGCCTGTTACTATTTATGAGCTGCAGTCAGTGCCTCTCTTAATTCCTGGAAGCATATTTAAAAAAAAAAATGACAGTTGTCCTACCATCCTCAGTCCAGTTCCAGGTATCATGTAACTTCTACTGTACTTGAGACAAACAGTTTTCCTGGTAAGTGGGTCAACAGGAACATATTTGCTCAGATTCTGTGCGGCAGCTTCAGTTACTAAATCCTTTTAGGAGATGGCATAAACTTTACAAAACTTTACAAGCTAACTTCAATCCCAGCAACGGGCGACACTTTACAGAGCCATAAACCCACTGTAAAAGCAGTGCCATAGGAGCTCAGCACCTCAGTTATTTACTGTCAGCAAAGCTTAGGGATATCCAAGAACTTGCTGCATTTGGGAAATTATCCTCTTGTTAATACTATTTCAACTGTTACTGTTTCTGTAGAATTAACCCATTTTAGGTGGGTTTGTCAACTAGACAAAAGGTTAAATTATCTGTTTATGGTTAGTGAGAACTTGGAAGAAATCACTAATATTTAAACAGAACTAAACAAATACCTGTTACAGGAGCTATTAGTCGAAGTACTTAAAGAATTCTTTTTAGTCAAACCAAACAAAAAGCTTTTGTCTTCTTAATTCTGCTTTTTAATGTTGAGTGGCCTGTTGCCTCTAATCAGTGTGATTAAACTTGGCACTAAGGCACACATTAGCTTCTTGAGGTTCCACAGCTCAGTGGCTTTTCTGGGGTGTAGAAAGGCGGTGCCTTGCTGTTGTGCTTCCAGATGTTGTGAAATGCATCACTTGGGTAGTGCCAGTGCTCTTTAAGGCAGCAGTTGCCTTTCCTGTGTCTTTTGCAGAAAGACTTCTGTTAGACCTGCAGAGGTACTTGATTACGTAGGCCCAGTGTGGGGAAGGAAGTGAACACAAGCTGTTAAGTGCCTGCAGTGTTAAGAATAGTGTTGGTCCCAAAGGATTGGGGAAGTATATCAAAGTATGGCTAAACTTGAGCTTCTCTTGAAAGTCTGTTCTCATTTTAACCCATTTTTTTCAAGACATAGCTTGGATACAATATTTGCATTGCAGTAGTTGTCTGACCTGAGTGACTGAATTGGTTCTGACTTCTACGATCAAATCAAGTCAGAGTAAGATGGTAAATGAACTGAAAGTGTGACTTGCTCAGAAAGCACTTGTCTTATGTCATGGTTCTGCAAAGTGGCACTTTTTATCTGGTGAATGTGTCTGAGATCTTCTGTACTTGAGCAGTACACAATTTCCCATTCTTCATGCATTCAGCAGGGCTTGAAGCTGCAGACTCTGCTACTATGGGAGGAATCCAATCTGGTCATATGTGTAGTTAACTTCATTGTTCAGCTTCCTACTCGGAGAAGCTTGTGGTGGAGTAATGACTAAACACTGACTCAGTGTGGATGTGTTTAGGAATGCAAAACTGGTGCTAATTCTCTTTCTCTACTACTGCAAGTCTGCTCTAACTTAATTAATTACTCCTTTTAATGCCCCATTCTAGACAATGCTACCAGTTAGATATTTTTAGACTCCTCTTCAAAGAATAAGAATGCAGTGATTCAAGTGACTTCATTTTTCTGTTCTGCAGCCCGGCTACTGCACCTTCACAAACATTAATTGTTCCCTTGACCAGTAATTCAGAGAGGGATAGCGGGAGGGCTAAGGCCTTCCCTGGACACTGACACTTCAACAGAAGTTGAACAGCTTGGAAGAAAGAAGCCTCCAAATTGGGGAGAGTGGGTTTACAAGTCTATTGCATGTATTTGCTCAGAGTAGCAGACTTTTCTGCAGAGGCTTTTGGTTAAACTAGCTTCAAAAGGCTAATCCAAAGGTACTGAACTAGTTTGATGTTTACATCTGTTACTGTGTAAATAAAATAACTAAGTCTTTGAGTAGTGTTTCTTATTAGAATATTAGTTTAACTGGTGTCTTGGACTCTACCTCTGTGTATACAATGTGGGCCTCGATTGTCACGTATTAAGAGGACACTCTAGTATGGTGTTGAACAGGCTAAATCAAATGGAACGATGACTAATGTTTGTAGGACAGATGGCTATGATCCGGGTAGGCATGTGATGCCAGAGGATTTTGATACATCTTTATTTTTAGATGGCTTGCCAAAAAAGTGTCAGCTTGGGCTTTAGAGCAGCCAGGTCTCTGCTTTTCATCTGGGGAAACTACAGTAGTGTAGGCTTATGAGCTTCTAACTGTAGGGTAAGTATTTTCTTGAAAGCTTTTTCACTTGGTAATGCAATGCTAGTTGCACAACTGGAGGCTGGTTTAGCAAGTACATAATCCAAGTGCCCTGTGGAGCATGAAGGGAAGGGAGACTTCCTTGATGCGAGATGGATGGAGAAAATCTAACCTTCTGGTCAAGGTATAAACCCAAATATTTTGCCAACTGAAGGCAGGTCCATGAACATATTCCTTCTGGGGTTATTTCTTAAGCATCCTGCTCAAATTCTGTTGTGGGAGGGTCACCTGGGACATGTGACAGTATAGTCTGTGTTGGCCTGCAAGCCAGTCTTGAAAGTGTAACTGCAAGCTTGTGCAAAATGTAGAAGAAAATGGTCTATCTTAAGTGGCTTAAAGCTACTTCTGTATCTGGAAATAAAGCTTCAGAGGCTATTTCTACAGGCTTAAGCTGCAGCACCCCCTAAGTGTTAAAGATGTGCTACAAATTAATGAACAGGAGCTATTGGCATTTCTGTAGCTGTTGGTGGTGTGAGAAACCCTCCTGAACTAACAATTGGACTGGAACCTAACAGGTGGCTACTTCAAGGGAATGTTATTGCTCCAATAAAACTGGGAATATGAAGAAAATTATTTTTGCTACTTAGTATAGTTCTATACTAGTTATCTCTTGTTTCTTGCAGTTTTGTGAAGTCTAGGGATACTGGACTGCCTGTAGCTTATGAAACATTACAACTTTTCCTGATAAAAACTATCAATTGCAGCAACTCACTGCAATTCTGTTAGCACATTTCACCATAGCTGGTAGATGTCAGCTAAGGATGCTAAAGCATCAGCTTAATGTTTATCCCTTTTCAGTCATTCTCAGTGAAGAAACAAACGGTATGCTTACAATAGGCCAAACCAGAGCATATGGCAGTTCTACCTTGCAGTTGTGTAAAAGTAGCCATCCCTTCTCTTTAAAAGGAATATTTGGAATTTTAAAAGAAGCTTTGGCTTGCAAACCATGAAATAACTGCCTATAGTTACTAATTCTATCAGGGTATTGTAAAAGCCTTTGCCTGAATGTGGCCTTCTTAAAGTTGTTCCTGTTTTCACCCTTGGCTTTCCTAGGATGCAACCTGAAGAATAAAGAATCGCTTGTCCATCTGTTTTTTTTTTTTAGACTTGCCTTGCTTTGAGCCTTTTGACCATGGGACATCGTAGTTCAGGTGTTCATGATGCTGGTGAATTTGAACTTGGTGGTAATAGATGCTGCTTGGCAAAAACCCTGACACCCCTGTACTGATTTTCATACAGCAGCTCTAGGCTGAAGGCCTTGGACTTGACAAAGGTTAACTCTTGTCTAAAAACTGATAGTCCTTGTGGTTGTGTTGCTATTGGAATCCTACCACCCTGTCTCGGTACTGTGGAATGGGAAGTTCTTGGTTTTGCTTAAATCAGCATTATTTAAAACATGGGTGTATGCATGTGGTCAGATTCTTCAGTGTTCTATTAACTTTAGACTTCTTGCATGTAATACACTTTCGGTAGACCTGGATACCAAGTGGATAAAAGGGTGGCAGTACTCTGATCAAAAGGACTGAAGCTTAGGAAAAGAATAACCTCCTTTCTGACCTTTTGTGGTAGCAAAGAGGTTTTCCTTCAGTAAAGTACACAGCAAAAATCTAAACTTTCAGCAACTGAACTTTAGGGCATGTTTGCCTTCTTTCTTGCTTTTTATAATTGTAGGAAACAGGGAGGTAGCTGCTGATGTCAAGTCGGGAAGGAAACAAACCACTGGCCAGGATTCTGTAGTAACAAGGGACTGCTGGAGTCAGTTTCTTGTACTAAAGGACAGCAGGCTCTTGCATTAAGAACACCATAATACTTTTTATCTACCCTGAATGCTACTTACTGTAATACCCCCCCAGCTCCCCTTGGCTGACTGAATGTAGCCAAAGGGTGTAGTCTCTTGACAAAGATTACGGCTTGTATGAAGAGAGAGTAAGAAGCTTGAATTTAGCTTCTGAGAGTCAAGGCCACAAACTTCTATCAAAAGTGAGCTGAGTGCTTTCTTTCACTCTATTTTAATGGAAATAGAGTTGTATCAAGGCTACCATAACCTACTTGAAAAGACAACATCAAAGTAGGTGCTATGGCAACTGTGCAGCTTTATTCTCAGCCTGTTGAGGAGTGGGAGACATGGGCAATGCAGTGCTGCTGCTGAGTGTTACACTGGCATAGGAGAAAATGAATCAAATTTACCTCAAACCTGGGCAGCTAGAGCTGTGGTGTTTCTGCAGTTGTGGGGGTGGGACTGAGCTGCAGTGACATTCAGAGTCAATCTTGTGGAGTGTCAGCATGACCTTTGAAGGAACCCAAATGCTGTTCGTGTTCAGTTTGTCTGGAGACAAATTTGTAGGAGCAAGTCTGGCTATTTGCAAGGCTTTATCCATTCACTGGATAAAATAATTACTCTAACAGAACACTGGAAATTACTTAGAATTATGAAATAATGTATTTTAGATAAAGTACTCTGGTTTTCCTCCTGCATCTAAGGTTACTTGTATGTTAGAATGGCTGTGTTGGTGAGGTGTGTGACTGAAGCTGAATGAACAGTATTGACTGGCACTCAAACTACTTGCATCCTGCCTGTGGGAGTCTCCTCGCTTAAATGATTTTTGGAGTTCTAACTGGGCATAGTTCAGGGATTTATCATAGTAACGGCCAAAAGACTGTTACCTGGTTATCTAAGCTACTGAGCTTAGAGTTGAACTTGTAACATAAGTGTAGCTGTAGAAACATGCTTTTTGTGAATACAAATTTTTACCCTAGAATCTATTAGAATCATAGAATTGTCTAGGTTCAAAGGAACCTTACAGATCATCTAGTCCAACCATCAACCTAACTCTGGTTAAAAAAAAAAATAAAAATCCCTAAACCATGGCACTAAGCCCTGTGTCAACCCGTCTTTTGAATGCTTCCATGGATGGTGCCTCAACCACCTCCCTCAGCAGCCTATTCCAATGCTTGATAAACCCTTTCAGTGCAAAAAAAATTTTCTGAGGCCAGTCTGAACCTCCCCTGGCACAACTTGAAGCATTTCCTCTTGTCCTATCACCTGTGACTTGGGAGATTAACCCTTGCCTCTCTACAAGCTCCTTTCAGGTAGTTGTAGAGAGTGATAAGGTCTCCTCTCAGCCTCCTCTTCTCCAGGCTGAACAATCCTGGCTCCCTCAGCCTCTCCTCATAAGGCTTGTTCTCCAGACCCCTCACCAGCTTTGTTGTCCTTATCTGGACCTGCTCCAACTCCTCAATGCCTTTTTTTCTTCTTTTTGTGGTAAGAGACCCAACACTGGACACAGTATTTGAGATGGGGTCTCACCAGTGCTAAGTAGAGGGGGATGATCACCTCCCAAGTCCCATTTGCTATGCTGTTGCTGATACAAACCAGGATGCTGTTAGCAGTCTTGGCCACCTGAGCATACTGCTGGCTTATGTTCAGCTGACAAACAGCACCCCCAGGTACTTCTCTGCTGGGCAACTCCTTCCAGGCACTCTTTCCCAAGCCTGTAGTGTTGCATGGGGTTGCTGTGATCCAGGTGCAGGACCTGACACTTGGCCTTGTTGAACCTCATTCCATTGGCTGCAGCCCATTGATCCACCCTGTCCAGATCCCTCTGCAGAGCCTTTCTACCCTCAAGCAGGTTGACATTCCCACCTACCTTAGAGTCATCTGCAGACTTATTGAGGGTGTACTCGATCCCCTTGTTCAGACCATTGGTAAAGACGTTAAAGAGAACCAAGCAGGCAACCGCTGCTTCCCATTACCAGTTTATTGAACACTAGCCAAATGACTGTAGAAACTCATTTGGCATCTGAGTGGAAGAATGCAGGAGTGATTTAAGGGTCTGGGTTTGTCACTATATAATTTAACTTGGCACCAGCTCTGAGAATGCTTATTCCAGTGTACTGGTTTGGCCATTAACTCCCCCAGCAGAATACAGAAGATTAGCTTGACAGAAGTCAGAGAAAGCCTAATGATTGTAGTCCAATACAGAAACAGTATCTAGACAGTCTGTTTTGCCTCGGCATCTTTCTATGCCTAAGATTTTGGGCTATGTGTGCCTTCTGCAGAGTTGGCTTTCTGGTCCTGGAATAATGCTTTACCTGCAAGTCTGGCTAGTGACTTTTGGTTTTCTAATGTCTTGAGTAATGTGTAATTCTTTCAGGTTGAGGACTTGCATTCAAACTGCTAGGAGGCATGATTTCAGATGTCTGAAGCTGTTGAAAATGCTTTTGATAAAAATGAGACTGATTATTATGCTATAGAACAAACAATTGCTGCAGTAATTATGCTGAATTTATCAAAGGAGTGGGCTGTGCCCCAGGGACTGTGCCAAACTGGGTCATTGAGTTTCATGACAGTAGACTTAACAGATCAGCAGGCCAGAAAAGTGACACTATAATGCTGAATGAGTATGGGGAGAAATGTTGGTTAAAGTGAAACAAGCCTGACTTCAATTTTTATGTCTTAATCTCATCTCTGTTGTAGCAGGCAAACAAAGCACTAACAGTGTTGAGAATAGCTACTGGCACCTCGGGGACTAAAAAGGGTAACTCTCACCATCAGCTGTGAAGCTGAGAATAACTTTGGTATGCAGTATGGTCTTCAAGTGACACTTCAATAGAAATTGAAAGTTTCTGTTATCTCCTACCAAATCCTTGCCCCAATGGTAGGCTGTGCTTTAGCAACTGTCTGTCATGCTTAATGAAAACCATCTGTCCATGGTAGATGGAGGCAGTAGGACAGGCATCAACTTGAAGGGAAAACAAGTACTCTCACTGTCTTTCCCCAGTTTGCTAGCTGGGTTAGCATGTCAAAAGTTCAAAAGGGAATGCAGAAAGGTAAAATGAGCTCAATTGGCCCTTCTACCCTACATTGTACCTGTAAGCCTGATATGTTGTTTAGAGATTAACTTTATAGACTTCATGCCCAGAAGCGTGAAAAGAGTTCCTGAAGACCTGGGAACTCGCTAGGTTTTAGCTGCTTTTATTCAGTTCTAATCCCTCTTGTAAGTAACTTGAGAGGAGAATGGAATATTTTTTGCAGGTGAAGGCTTATATGTTAGATATTGTAAAGGACTTTCTACCGGAGACACTGACAAAGAGTTGATGCTGTAATGTGGAAGGCTGAACTTGGTTAAAAAGCTGAAATGAGAGAAAAATAATCCAGTACTTCGCTTCTGGGAATCTCCTTCATACACTGTGGGGGACCTAGCTTTATTCAGTCTTGAGTAGAGTATTCTTATCCTCAAGATGAGTGTTTATAAATAAAGCCTGACTTCTGACATAATAGCCTTGAGTGCAGTTTTATTATTAGTCGCTAGTACAATCAGCAATGTTTTACCTGGGAAGGAGAGCTTGAATGATTTTAAACGTTTAGCAATAAAATATTTCATGAGAAAATACTGTTCTGTGCTTTATAATCTGTAAATTATGGACTAAATAGCATAATGTGAAAGTATACAACTAACTTCTCAAGTACTTTTGAACTGTGAAAGCAAAAATAATGATTGACTGGCAGTAATATAATAGCCTGTAGTCCACAGGGCTGCATAGTGTAGGAAGGTATTTCTGCAATTAAACCTGCTTTGATCAGACAAAATTGTCACTCAATGATAGCTTAAGCATAAGAGCTGACAAATGATATCATACTGGGCCCAGAAACTGGGTGAGGCGGCTTATAACTTATAAAATACAGTAATAAAACCCAGAAAGCATTAGCTGGGTGACTACTGTGCTTCTGCCAACTGGAAAAATGAGGATAACTGAGTCCTAGAGGACTCCTCAAGAGTCTTCTCTTTGAGATTTATAAGACAGTATGCAGTCTGACAACAGTAAGCTTTATTCTGTTAGTGCTGGTTGTGTGTGGTTAGTACAGACTCTTGGTCTTGCTGTTAGTAGGTCATAACTCCTACAAACCTTTTCATAATGCTCAAGCCAGTTTGCCATCTCAATGACATCTAAGCTTCAGATTGTGATCTTGGTGCTTTCCGTTCTGGGAGTGTCATTAGGAGAGTGCTCTCTCGACATTACTCCTAAAATAACCACAAACTGGGTTACAGNCTTCTTCTTTGTCTGGCATGAATGGATTCACTGTAGGACTTAATGGTTTTACTTTCAAAGATGGAGACCATGTTGTATCAGGTAACAAAGAATTACAGGAAGCTTGGTTAATGTCCTGTGCTGGTACCTGAAACACCTTCTTGAATGCAATAAGAGGAGCCTGTGTAGATTAAAAGGACTTTTTTTTTTCTTCCCCCTTCTTCCCTTCCCTGCGAGTTTGTGGCTATATTGACATTGATCCTGAGAAAGTAAGAATAGCAGACACTGGTCATGTGAGAAGATGTTCCTAAGGTGGCACAAGTAAGTCTGCCATTCTACTAGGTAATATGGTGGCAAAATACCAGTTCTTAGGATGCCACATAAATGAGGCCCACAGTTAAAGCAGCTTGAGGCACAGCTTACTCGTGTAGCTTACAGAGCTGTACCTGTGTTTCTGTATCTCCAGTGTTTCTCAATGCTGTTGTTGCTGAAGTGGAACTAGTAACTTAACAGCTTGTTTCTTGCCTCTGCTTATCAGAACTTCTAATTTGGCTAATCAATAGCTTCTGTTCTTGTTTTCAGACAAATCTACCTATCTTCAAATTGAAAGAATCTACAGTCAGAAGAAGATACAGTGACTTCGAATGGCTAAGAAATNCTTGGTGCTTTCCGTTCTGGGAGTGTCATTAGGAGAGTGCTCTCTCGACATTACTCCTAAAATAACCACAAACTGGGTTACAGCAGTGGGATAACCCTGCCCCCCAAAGAATGAATAGAAGTAATACAGGCTCTAACTCAAGTTAGCAAAGAACACCTATCAAAACGCTCATGTATTTAACATGGTCTTGTGCAGCACTAGCTTGGCTTCCATTTGATGTTTCTTTCAAGAGTGTTAGAGTTGGGTGCTGCCTCCTAGCCTCCTTGAGGAAAGTTCCTCCTCATGGATCTCTACTTGGTTTAAATTTGTAGCAAAGCAGTGTGCTTTTATCAGCACTGAGT
>VZTM01014833.1:38312-54574 GCA_013400555.1 Jacana jacana
GACTGTCTGCCTTGTGAACTAGTGTTTGAGACTGCTGCCCATTTACCAGAGCCTGGCAAGATTGATAGGCTTAATGACCACCTCAAATAATCTATCAATCCTGAATAGGAGAGCTCAGCTTTCTCATTAAAAGACACCCTTGATGCCAAGTGAGTAGTGACTGGTGGATCTATCCTGTGGTAAAATAGGCACTAATAGATACACTTAGAGAAGATGCATGAACGTGCTTGAAATTACTGATGCTGAGCCACTGGAGTTGATTGTTGCATGTGTTCAACTATATAACTTCTGTTTAGGGAAGTGTTCTGGCAGATATGGAGGCCATAAGGCTGACATGGTCTGTCCTCAGGAGGATGGGGGCTTTCTCCCTTAAAGGGAGAGATGGACCAAACTGGATGTAGCTTTTTTTAAACCAAACTGCTTTAAGCTTTTGTATCCACAGGCGATCAAATTCCAGAGAGTTTGATTCTCTTGGATTTTTACCTATACAGAAGGCTGCATGGTGTTTTAAGGGCTTAAATGCAATACCTTGTGGTTTTCTTCCAAGTCTGGCAGTTTTCAAATTCAATTTCAGCTTCTTTACTGTGAAAAGGTTAGTGGCTCAGTCTATATGAGGAACAAAACTAAATCTGCAGTAGAGGTGCTGGTCTCTTCTAGAACAGACAAGCTATCTCCTATGTTCTATATCTAAAACCAACTGCAATTGACAGAATGGCCAGTACCCTCTGACTGTGCATCGGTGCTGCTTGTTATGTGCCAAGAATAGTGAGCAGGGTAAGTCAGTGTCAGAGCCTTCAGAAGACCTTCGCACCCTCTGGTGGAGTAAGTTTTTAACTCTGCCTTGGCTAACTGCTGTTGAATTAGACTGAGAAATGAGGGGTTAAGTTCCCTTTAGAAGGGTGTCTTGTGTGTCAAAGGTATCAAGACCTGTACAAATCCATTTGGCTTAACTCTACATTTCCTGATGCCAGGAATGGGTACTTTGATAGTCCCACTCAATTGCAGGTGGCAGATGATGACACTGCATGCTTCCAGATGACCAGAGGTAGCTATGGATTAACTTAATCTGGGAGAGAATGACAGAACTTGCTGCCAGACATCATTCTAGTTGCTGACAGTGAGCTGGAAGTGGGATCTGTGCCTAAATGGAGATCCATAGGTTATTGGTATAAAACCTTGCTCTGCTGGCTAGCTGCAAGTAGACTCAATTTGTTAGCACTAATGCTTGTTTTTCCCTCTCCAGGGTTGCAGGCCACCCACTGGCACAGAATGAGCGCTGTCTTCACATGTTCTTACAAGATGAAGTAATAGACAAAAACTACACACCATCCAAAATAAGACATACTTGAGTTCTGCAAACGTCTTCTCAAACATTAGTGGTTCTTATGCTTGGTTTTAAGAGGTTGTAGTTTGTCTTAGCATGCTGAGGATAAACAGGCACGAAGTCTCCACTAACACCAGTACACTGCTTGGTCTTTGCCTATGCTTTATAGCATTAAAGAACTCACTTGTCTTCTAGCTAAATCCCTCTGACTCCTTGATTTAAGAGTGTTATACTATGAGACCATCCACCCCCTGCAATGTCTCACAGACCCTTCCACTCACTTGCAATGACTTAACAATGTTTACTGACTTGGCCTTACTTGAACTTGCACAGTTGTAGTGTCACGTGTTCACTTGTATTTGACTAAACTGCTATGCTGTTTCTGAGTTAGTAATCTGTCTCAACTTCTGTAGAAAGACTGCTTTATTTCTGATACCCTGTGAGAAACACTTATGCAATTGTCTTCAAGCTTGTAAAACACTTTATACTGAAGTAATGAGGGAATTATCTTTATATTCTGTAAGAGGAAAAAATCAAATTTATATACAAAAGTAACTTGTCTAAAGTTTTGAAATAAAAGTGAAAATGCACTTCAAATGTTTTGTTGCTCGTGACCTTGAGTGTGAGATCTCATGCCTTCTGAGAAGCAGGGACTTGACTCTAGTAAGTGAACTGGTGTTTCAGCCTTGCTGTCATGCTCTTCTGCAATATAGTCTTGTGTTACTAAGAGCCACCACCAGCACCTGTGGATGCTGGCACTCACTGATCAAGGGGTTTGGAAAAAGAGTACCTTTCTGCTTGTCATGAGAAGCCTCAGTCTTGTGTCAACTAGCAAGTGACAATGATGCTGTCCTATGGAGAAAGGAATGTTGACATAACTGATGATAGAATTTCAGGCCTAGGTTGAAGTAGCTCTGCTCTACAGATACAATTATGGACATGAAGTCACACAAGCCAGCTATAAGATGCAATTGTAGACCACTTCCCTAGACCTTAGAGGGGGAAGCTGTAGCATTGTGCTTGTATGTCCACTGGTGAAGTGTGAGTGGTTGATGCCTGAACTGCAGTTCACGAGCAACACTGCTAAAGTCATCCTTCTCATTGGATGTTTTCGTAGCTGGAGAAGCTTCCACAGTGCTTCCAGATGTGATGTGGGAGTTGCCTATCCAGATGCTCTAGAAAACAGGTTCAAGAATACCCTAGTAGCAATCTGATAGTGTCCTGTGCAATTTGGTAACAGTATGTGTTGGCTTAGGTTTGGTTCTGCTGGTTTTTTCCTTCTTATAATACTTACAACAGTGGAAAAATTCCCACAAACTTACTGGCAAAGTTATTAATGTCATTTATGGAAATCTGCATGTAAAAGTGAGCTGACAGAACAGCAGTGGCTAACTAGATTGTGTAGTACTAGTGACTAGCTATGCTGATTAGGTAGATGCTCAAATCATTATTTCCCCTCTTCATACTTAACAAAGACTGCATTGAATCTCTCCAACAGTTCTGTTAATGAAACCACAGGCCAAAACTCACACAGCCCACTTGCAGCCATCTAGCTTTTCAAGAATTTTTTCATCATGTAAAATCAGTTCTAAAATTCCCTGTGCCTGTTGAATCACAATTTTAAGTTGAATTACTCTTGGAAATGGAGGAAGAAGGACTAAATGTATATGAAGTTTTGTTAGTTAGGATTAAATACATAGTAAAGTGTTCTTTTCTGAGAACCTTCTTTCAAAAGTTCAAATAAGCACCCCATCTTATCCTTAAAAGATGATGACACAGGCTCTATGTTAGCTGCGGGGTGGGGGGAATTAAGCTGGAGAGAGAGAACCTGCATGCTTGATGTCAAAGTATTCCTGGTTCCAAACTAAGGACTTAGTAGTGTTAACTTCTGAGATTGACAAGACATCTGCACTGGACTCTGGGATTTCACTGGCTTTCAGTCCATCAAGGCTAACTAGAAACCTTAATTCTAGTGTAGTGTAACTGGTTCTGCCTCTGTGTGATCTGCAGCACTGGGAGGAAGGCATGGTCTGCAATCTGCTGTGCCCAAACCACAGGCATCTGGCCATTGCTCCCAGCTTGTGACTCTGCTCTACAGCCAGGCTAGGTCCTACAGGTAAGAGGTGAGATAGGGATGTGCACTCATTGCCCTGCCTGCTTTGCAACTGGAAGAAAGCCAATATGCTCCATCGCATCCTCCGGCCCAGGTGATACAGGGGCTGGGACTGCAGGGCACTGCAGAGTGCCGTTGCCTTGCAGTGTGGGTGCAGTTTGTGTTTATTGCTGCTCTGGGACAGCAGCAGGAATCTTGTGGAAATTAGTGTTCTGTCACAGCTTCTGCACAGCACTAGGTTCAACTTCTCTAGCTCAAACTGAATTGTCACAGAGCAGAGAGCCATCATTGATTTTTCTGCCCTGTCCCATTCTTTCTAGTGTAGAGAGCAGAAAACACTTGGAGGTTGTTACAGGTACAGCAAGAAAGCTTCGTGAAGTGTCTGTTGTGTTCTTTCTAAGGGCATGTTACACCTTGTGCTAAATTTGTTCTCAAGTGCTCCATGCTAGTTTGTATGAAAGATGTCTCAAAGTCCCGGAGTCCATGTTTTGTCTCACCTGACTCATCTGAAGACTGGTCTCAGGTACTTTATGGTCTGGCTGCCTTGGAAAGGGCAGAACGTGAGACCTCACAAACTACACAAATGGAAGAGAGATGGGGTGAAAACTTTGACCTCTGAAACATGTAAGATTTTTGTGCTTGGAGTCAGTTGAGCTAGGATTTCGCTTGTGATCTGTTTTCCTTGACGCCAAAAGCCAATGAGCCATTGATATATACATTTCTATCTGTCACTTTAGTGTGTGTGGCTCTGGTCACTCATTGCCACATGAATAGTGTGTTATTCTATTCTTCTCCTTTGCCAGCTTTTCTCCTGTGCATTGAGAGTTGCTTTCCTCTTTCTTTGGTGTGGTTACACAGTTGGAAACCTTAATAAAACCTCCACATCTTTTTAATTGAAGCAGTGGTTTTGTGCTCATCGCCCTTTATTAGCTGCACAATTCACCAATATTAGAAATTGTAATAACATGAAATGGGAGACATACAAGGTTAGGTCCTTCATCCATTTACTACTGGGTCCAAGGAAAAGCCCTGTGTCAGCTCCTTGAGCCCGTCGACATTTGAGTTATAGGGAACATAGTTCCCTCTATGCAGGAACTCAAGGTCTCTTTGTCCCAAGGCAGGATCACCAAAGCTATTAAAAGTTTGTTGACCGTGTTTTTTAAAACCTCTGGTGATGGAGTCTCCACAGCATCCAAGGCAATCCCTTTTACTGGAGAATATTTCAGTTCCCTGGCAAGCGTGGTACGGTGGAAGAACTAACCCAGAAATAGAAGCACGAGCATTAAAAGAACAGCAGAAAGTAATTTAAATTCAATATATTTTTATTCTTTGTAAATACAATGAGTACAACTTTTTAACTTCACAAATCAGTTAATCCACTTTGTACAGGAAAAGTTTTACTCATTCTATGATAGTCCAAGTGCTGATTTTTCTCAGTGCTAGTTCCTAATAACAAATCAAATTTTGAAAAGTACAGCAGCTATCTTTAAATGTTTTTTTCTACATTTTTCATACATCAAATAAGCAGCTTATAACGTTTTTGTGTGTGAGGGCGTAGGCAAACAAGGCTTCAAAATTAGAACCTGGAGTTTTCTAAAAAGGCATTGGAGACTTTTGGAAATTGTTAGCATTGTATTGGTCAACAACCCTTATTTCTTGGAAATAAAGTTCCTTCCATTGACTTTTTATGACTTTTTTTTTTTTTTAATAGTCATTTCACTTCTCTGCACATCTCACTGACAAAGAGTTTGGCCACCGTTGCCTTTGGTTTCAGCACTGTGCCAACGGCTCAGCCGGCAGGTCGCTGGCGCGCTCATCTCCATTCTATTTGGTTTTGCTGTTTTAGTCTTCCTTCGTTGACTTGTATCCTTTCAGGTGGGTGGGTGTGTGCGTGAATGTGTGTCTGGGGGTGGGGGGGAGAGGGAGAAGAAGGAGGGAAGGTTGGGGAGGAAGTGTGTAAAGCTCTTCTGTCTTTGAGATGTTAACTGAACAAATGGTGGTGACGTCCGCACCAAAGATCACCGGTTTGTTTTGCAGGAAGAATGGATCTGCCGTCATAAGCTACTTTTTAATCAGTTCTGAAGGCCACTTCATGATGTATTATAGCAGAAGCAATGTTTTGGTAACCTGGTCTTAAATGTTGCCTATCATATTACAAACATTTTCCCAACATAGGCTACTTTTAAAACAGTTCTGAAGGCCACCGCATCTCCTGTTACAACAGAAGCCAAGTTTGGGCACCCAGTTCCAAACAGTGAACAAACTAAAGTACCTTCTTTCACATTTTGTCTCGGATCTGCCAGTTAAACCAGAGAATAGCGGAGTCTTTGTTAACTATGACTGGCATCTGAATTGCCTCCATCCTGTAGTAACAGGAATAGCAGCCAAATTCCAACCACTTTCACTTTTTCTGTAGAACAAAGCGTTCTCTCCATGATCTAAATCACTCTGTTCAGAGCAGCAGAATCATATCTACTGGGGTATTTTTTGTCAATGGGTTTAAAGGCTAAACATTCCCAGGCTTATGCTTCCTGTAGATTTTGTTAGTTGAGGCTTATTCTCCACAGATAAAAATCTCTTCTCAGACTGTCCATCCTGATTGTTGACGTTAAGGTAGTTTATATGTCGCTGGATTTGTACATATCTGAAAGCAGTCTTGTGATGGGTACATTCCCAATGGTCTTTTTGAAAAACACTTCTTCTATTGTAGATGGACTAATGGAACGTAAAGCTGGTAAAAGCAATAGAAGTTTTCCAAAACGACAGGGTTGTGTGGGGTACCTGAGAGACAGAGAAAGAAAACCTTTGTTGAAATGTTTAGATGTTTTTGCAATGAAAAAAAATATTTTGCTTTACTGAAAAGAGCAACGTTCAGCAAATTTTTCAGATGGGTGCTACCTGTGCTAAACCCAGTGTTTTGGTTGATGCCCAAGGAAAACTCTCGTAGCAGAGATCAGCAAAATATAGACTAGTGTCCCTGAGTTTTGATTAGCTTCTTTGTTTATTCCCTCAGAACTGTAGTAATACAGAGGCAGGATCTGCTCTGACTTGTCCCTCAGACAACAACTGTTCTTGATGCAATTTAGAGAAGAGCTGGACCTACAATAAATACCCTGTCATTTAAAGTGCACTATAAACCTAGCTGGATTGTCATGGTAATCAATTTGCCCCCTTTTGGTTGCCTTATACATTGAATACCAATTCACATTTGGAAAGGATTTTTTTATTAAAGAAGCTGTGTTTTATCCCCAAGTAATATATATGGATAATAGGTTATTTTTCATCCTTTCTCCCAGCGTTTGAAGCCAGCACAACATAGGAAATGTATTCTAGTTGTGCTTACACTGACGTTATACCGGAGTGAGTCTCGAACCTCTGCTTACAGTGGTCTCCCTAAAAGGAGGAGTAGATTGTTTGGAGAAACATTCTGCTTCTCCAGTCTGCTCTCCGTTGCATCCTGTTGAGAGCACCTCCACTGCTGTAACACCAGCAGGAAGGTAAATGAGGATGAAATGCAAGCTGAAAGCCCTATGCCGTTGGAGTCAGTGCGACAGCCTGTCAGTGGGTTGCACCGTTTTCCTTCTCAAAGGGTATCTTTCCCGACAGATACTGTTTTCCCCAGAATTCATGAGCCAACCAGAGCAGCTATTGCAGATGTTAGGTGCAGTCTTCAGGCTTCTCCCCTGTCCCACCACTCTGAAGTGGTCCGTACTCCTCCCACCACACTGAAGTGGTCCGTACCATGTGAATGGTACTCATCCATTCACAGCCAGCACTTCTAGAGTGTGGGGTTGTTCTTTGCTTAGCAAATTTGGGGCATTCCAGGGCTCACCCCTGTACACTTTGTGGGATGACAGCTACGGCTTTTGCAGCTTTTACACCAGGTTTTGAGATTTCTATATCCCAATTGATTTATCCTGAATGAGGTGGGGAAATATTGAAATATTTTCATCCCAAACAATGGTTCTCATCACTCGGCTGAGGCACTAAAATGAGATTCACAAGTTCTGGGCTTTTCATTTCAACCTAAGAACAGACTCGGGGTAGCATCTTGGAAGAGCCATTTAACTACCTTGTGTCACAATTTCTGTTTCTGCAAGATGAGGGAAATGACATAGGGATTGGAGATCTTGGGTGACAAGTGCTCATACTGCTGAGAGATGTGATGTTGTTTTGAGCCTATCTATTGGCAGTATTTATTTGCATAAAATATAGAGGAAAATCCAGCCTTCTGAAATGCAAAACATTCCACAGCAGGTATCACTTCCAGGGGAAGATCTTTCCTTTTAGCACTTTTCCATTTTTCTAAATGAATTGAGGTGCTGGAGCATGCCCAGAGAAGGGCTACAAAGCTGGTGCGGGGTTTGGAGCACAAGTTTGATGAGGAGCAGCTGGAGGAACTGGGGTTGTTCAGTCCCAGAGAGAAGGCGGCTGAAGGGGGACCTCATTGCTCTCAACAACTACCTGGAAGGAGGTTGTAGCAAGGTGGGGGTTGGTCTCTTCTCCCAAGTAACAGACAATAGGAGAAGAGGAGACAGCAAGTAGGGAGGCTTGGATCGGATATCAGGAAAAATTTATACACCAAAAGGGTTGTCAAGCATTGGAACTGGCTGCCCAGGAAGGTGGTTTAAAAAATGCGTAGGGACATGGTTTAGTGGTGGACTTGGAAGGGTTAGGTTAGCAGTTGGACTTGATGACTTAAGAATCTTTTCCAACTTTTTCTATGATTCTTTCGTCAGGAAATGCCAAATCCCAGCCAGCTGACAGACAGCATATACTTGCTGTAGCAGCCTGGTCCCCTTTTCAGTCAGTGGAAGTATTGCCTTCACTACACCTGCAAGAAGTGTTGAGAGAAGACACTGCTCACCTGGTATGGATGTAGCTGTTCAGAGTGAGCTGGGCTTCATCTTGAAGGGCTGCAATGGCGGCAGCGTTTCGGAAACTCCTCAGTTCAGAACCACTGTGTGTAGGCACTGCAAAGCAGATCGGTTACTAGTTCAGCCTGACTCTTGGGCAGGTCAAAAGAGTTCAGCTAGTGCTAGTAATGGAAATTAAATGTTCTCATTAGTTCCCCAGCACTCCATTGTCAGCCTTTCAAAATGGAACACTGACTACTGGAATTCAATCCCAGGAAACCTGTTGGATGATATCAAGCTATATCTGATTCAAAGCATCACTTTTGCTTTCAAGCAGCCACCTCCTAGTTATCAGAACCAGACAGGCAAGAGATTCTTTCCGCTTACCAGCTTTAAAAGTGACAATGCATTTGAGACAGGCAAATTCGGTAGCATCTAGCCGAAGTTGTCTAAATCTAGCCACAACCTCCTGTAAAGCCTGTATTTCTGAAATAATTTTATTCAGCTTCTGAGAATCTGTATTGTCACCATTCATGCCTAGAACAAAAACAGATGAAATAAATAATATTAAAGGCATTTGATTTATTTTATATTGATTTCTGACAAAATCCTCTATATCAATATCCACTCTATTGTCACACTTGTCTATCTGGTTCCATGTAAACTGACTATATTGTATGAAAGTTAATATAAAATCTTCTCTTGGATGATAACAAACACAGTAATTTGCATTTAAATGACAATGCAAGCAGTCATGAATACAACAAAACAACATTATTTGCATTTAAATATAGATTTATAAATGACAGGTATGCTCTATTGTTCAGCAGGAATTTGTTATTCTTTACATGTTGTTCTTTTTTCAGTAATGTATTTTTATGGTAATTTTTGTAACAAAGTCATTAAATTGTGCAATTCTTACCAGATACAGCCAGTAGAGTGTTAGCATCAACTGGAATGGCCCATTGTGCTATTCCTAGAACAAACAGTTCTCTCCAAGCATCTTCCAAAAGCATCAGCTGTCATACAATAGATGTACAATATAACATAGTGTATAATTTATAGATTTATAAACAATTTAAATATGTAAATTTCTGTTATTTTAAAAACCACTTTAAATGCCTGTCATGGTATTTTCCCCACAGCATTCGTTAGCTCTTCTCTTCGCTTTTTGAGAAGGTGTCTAGAGATAAGTCTATGCATTGTAGAAAAGCACTGAGGGTTGGCTCACTCTGCACCATGTTGTGGACCAAAAGGGAGGAGAGAAAGAGAAAGGAGAGTGTGAACTCCCACCTCAGAGAACTTGCACACAACGTGAACGCTTGCCTGTGTTTCTCAGCACAGCACAGGCTCTCTCCTCCTCCCCCTGGCCACAAGAGCTGTCCTAGGACAGGTTGGAAGAGTGCTCTGCCATTGCTCTCTAGGGATTACCCTCCTCTCCCTTGGGAAGGCAGGATTTGTGAAGAAAAACCTGGAACGTGTCCTGAAATTACATCACTCAGTAGGGAGCACTACATTAGAACACATATCTATCTTTAACCCCTTCCTTACTAAGCAAGTCTTTAGCTCTTTCAAGCCTGGTATCTGGAGAAACATAGGGTTTCTGGGCATCACCTGTCTTCTTGCTTTTTACTTGAAGTCACTCAGAAATTCCAGGCACTAAGAGCTGGTTCCTTTCAGAGAAGAGAGTATCTGAGCACCTACACTGACAGCATCGCTAGTTTTTTGCGAGCAATTTCTATGCATTGCCCTGTTTTATGGAGGATGTGGTTTTTCTCTGTTTGGAAGCAATGCCTTTGACTTCCGTGGAGAGGCAGTGGTGCATCTGCAGCAGAGGCACGGCTCCTGGTAATGCAGACTGCCAAAGCCAGAATAGACATGTTTCATCTTGAGGGCATTTATGGCTTGTTGGCCCAGACCAGCTCTTAAGAGAGGCTTAAGAGGAGGGCCCCCAGTTCAGCTGACATTCATGGCCCAAAGGACATGATGTGGTGTGTGTACATTGTTGGGGCTTCGTGTCTCTCAGTAGGGTGGTAGAAATTTGGAAGGATGAGAACCACAGTGGACTCAGGAGGAAACATCTGATGGCTCCATGCAGTGAAAATGGATTGCACAAAACTTACAGAGAAAAAAAAAGCAAATCACAAGTGTAAATATTGCTCTGGTCCCTGGAAGTATCGGCAGCCTAGCTTCGTAGGAGAATAGGAAGGGGCGTATTTTAAGTCTATAAATATTCATAGAATCATATAGGTTGGAAGAGACCCTTGGGATCATCGAGTCCAACCATCAGCCCTACTCTACACGTTCTCCCCTACACCATATCCCTCAACACCACATCCAATCTACTCTTAAACACAGTCAGGGAGGGTGACTCCACCACCTCCCTGGGCAGCTGATTCCACTGACTGACCACTCTTTCTGTGAAAAACTTTTTCCTAATGTCCAGCCTAACCCTACCCTGCTGCAGCTTGCAGCCATTCCCTCTTGTCCTGTCGCTCATTGCCCGTGAGAAGAGACCAGCACCAACCTCTCTACAATGCCCTTTCAAGCAGTTGTAGAGAGTGATGAGGTCTCCCCTCAGCCTCCTCTTCCTCAAACTAAACAATCCCAACTCCCTCAATCGATCCTCATAAGACTTATATAAGACTTCGTTCTATAAAATGAAGAGCAAAGTAAAAAAATACTTCTTGCCAAATGAATTGTGATTTCCATGGAATCAGAGGTGTGAAAGTAACAGATGATACAGAAGTCATGTGGTAAGAGTGAATCCTTTACCTATGTGCTAACTCTTAACAGTATTACGAGTTTTAAACTGTGCTGTTCCAATCAGAATGGGAGGAAGAGCTCTCAGAGCCTCTGCTCTCAGCTTATCACCACAGGCCTGTGCCCATTTTGTGCCTTTTTTTTGTGCTATGTGCTTTGCAGAACTTCTATATGACTTGACTAAGGAAATTGTGATGGGAAAGTGTTTGTCTCTGTTTGCCTCTAGTTACTGTCTGAAGTAACTACATTGGATTTTACAGTGCTGGAAGCTGCCCCGATTGTTATATGTACTATGGAGGGGAAGGGGGGTCTGGGGTGCAGTGCCCATCTCAGATCTGTTCTGAGAGCAGCTGAAACTGCTTGTAAGTCTCCTTAGGGCTGCAGCCCGTGAACCCAGCCCCTTCTCCAGGTAATCCTGCCTGATGGGTGTGCAGGATTCTATATGACATAGGAAATGATTCTCCAGCCTTTCATTTGCTTTTGTACAATGTTTTTTGTCATTCATTCATGCAGATACAAAGGTAATGAATAGAGCTTCCTGGAAGATATCGGTTTCGTATGTCCTTTCCCACTAAGTCTTTAAAGTCAGAAGACTTTAGAAACAAGAGACTATTCCAATAGCTGAAGCTTTCTTCATGCCTATGCGTAAGTCTGTAAAACCACCAATTAAAATAATTCATGCTGAAGTCATACTCAGCCCTCCTTCAAAGAAACAAGAAATACCAGGATTTCTGAAGGACTGGTTTTTGATTCTTAATTGACCCCATCCTGCAAATATGACCTTTTGTTGGTGACCTGCACTGGGCCAACCTGTCTTACAGACAAGGTGGGCAGGTGTGCAGGCCAGCAGAATTTGAAGCTCGGCATTTTTGTTGTGTGGCTTGCAATCAATGATGGGAATGATTCTATGGAGCTGGGCAAGGGACACAGCCTCTGTTTTACTGAAGGTAGTAACACAGCCATCCTCGGACTTGTGTTTTGTCAGCAAATTGGTTTCTACTTATTTCCTTGCCTTCAAGATGAAACTGTCACAGAGTCCTGGAATCACAATGTGCTTGCCTTTTTGGAAGAGCACAAACAAAAGCAAAATCCAGGAAAAGAATTTCAGAATCTCTTCGGGCAGATGTCAGGGACAAAGAAAAAAGAGGAATGCAGACATTTACAGCTGGGCCATTTTCAAATTAGATAACCAAAGGGCATTATTATAAAAATCAACTGCCTGATTATTAATTAAATAAAGTGATTAAAATCAGAGTTATTTCTTCTCAAGCTCTCCTGGATGTGACAGAGGAATCATGTAGAAGGAGGCCTGGGTCAAAGATTTAGAGCTGAGCAGCTCTGAGTTTTGAGGAAGCTGGCTTGCATTGAGGCATATCAAGTCAAGGGGATGTTAAGGAAAAGATGGAATTTTAGTATGTGATTCACTAACATTAGTCCCTGATGTGAAAGTCAAAGAGGCAGTGGGTTATTTAAAGCTAACGGGAACACCCTGGTACCTGTGCTGTCTCAGGCATGCTTGTTCACGTGCAATGGAGACTTCCCTTCCTCCCCTATCCTGCTGCCCCCTCCTCTGCACACTAACAGAGATGACCTTGTGGGAAATGCATCTGTTTTATGTCCAATGAAGCGTTTTCCTAATGACCCTCCTGTGGGCCTCACTGGTCTAGAGAAGCCCAGCCTCCTCCCGCACACTGAGGTTCCTGCCGAAGTGGCAGGCTTCCGATGGCCCCTAACATTTTGGCCTATTTTTTTGGTTGCTTAATAAAACAGAGGCAGTGCTCTGTGGGAGTAGCAGGAGCAGAAGACAGCATTAGAGAACAGCATGCTGCACGGGGACCAGTGTCTTCTGAATGATGTGTGTAGCCCCATCTCCTTGCTCCCCTCACACTCCCTCCAGAGCAGCACCGCAGCCAGAGCTGAGCAGTGTCCCCCTGTGTCTCATTGCTAGTGTCTAACATGGCAGGGGTTTCAAAACGGGGGGGCTGGTTCTAGAAGAGGAACATTTCAATGGGCCTTAGCTTTATATCACACTGTGACAGCCATGATTTACCTTTAGGTAGAAAACCACTATTGGTTTCCTAAGAAGCTTTTCTCTTTGAGTTCAAAATCTGTATTTGCATATAAACTGCAATACTTGCAACGTGCATCCATGGAAGGGAACCAGTTCCCCCGCTGACTGCTATGTAACATCTAAAGCACAACATTTCTAGTTACCATTTTGGGAAATTAGCTCAATCATATCAAAGTATTAGCCGTCTTTTATGATTGGAGCTTTGTGTAGATTTCTCCCCTTCCATTGTATAATTATCTGATTACTTTTTAAAAAAATTAGTGCGTTATACAAAGAACACTGAGTCCTCATCAAGAATCAAGTCATTAAGAAATTGCTTCAGCTCTTATGGTTCACATATGATTTACTTGAGGCAAAGGCAAATCGTCAAAGAGGAAAACAAGGCAAATTAAGGAAGATTGTAATTAATGGTGAAAAATATTGGGGGCTGGCTAAATTCTGCCTCCACTGTATTGGTGTAATTGTAATGTAAGTTCACTGAAGTCAACATGAATAAGAAAAAATATTAGCAGTGTGAGGAGAGGAGAGGAGAGGAGAGGAGAGGAGAGGAGAGGACAGGACAGGACAGGACAGGACAGGACAGGACAGGAGGAATGGTCTTCAGAAATCACCTCAGTCATATCCTGAGACCAGGTGCTTAACTAAGCACTTCTCATCCCAAATTAGCAACGTGAGATGTTGTTCCCCATTTCATGGAGGGGAAAGTTGTCCCAAAGCAGTTTTGACATGCTGAGCTTGGTCTGCAGCCAGGTAACTTTTACTCCAGAACTTGTCCTCCCATAATATTGACTTTTTATTAATTTTTTTTTTTCTGGCTTGATTTGCCTTTGCTTCATGAAATAACAGTGGGAGGAAAGCAGTTTCTACTTCTGTTTTTGGGGACACACAAAAACTCTGCCCTGAACTTCAAAACTGCTACAGTCCATTACAGATTTACAGGTCTAGTGCTGAAGGTGCAGGACTCAATCTGAGCTCTGAGTGTTCTTTCACAGGCAGAGCAGACCATTGCCACTCCCACCGCAGGTGCCTTACCTGGTCTTGTAAAGACAAGGTGGAGAAGGCTGGGACACTCTTTGCCCACTTGATGCTCATGAACAGAAGTCTGGCTGCAGACTCGCAGACGGACTCGGTGGCCACTTCATAGAGATACATAGGGGTACCGTTGACTTCATGCGGGTACTAATATTGAAAAGAAAATAAAGCAACTTCATACAATGTCACCAAGGCAGCCTGGTCTTCCTCTCCCCTACAGCTGCTGTTCAGTGCATCGTACTCATGCACAATACAGAGTGTGCACTGTCGTGTTCTGCAAGCAGAGGGCATTGCTTTCAGTGGGCCCGCTCCAGACCGCTCTCTGATGCTCATCCGTGTGGATGAACTGTGCTACAGAAACACTTCTCCAGAGGAGGTTGAAGAGAGAATGAAATTATTACACCAGGGGAAAAATTTATCATACTGCAGTGCCATCCTTTACCCTGTTGCACAACAGCACACCTCTGGTAGCAGAGTTAAAAGAATGCAAATTTGATTAAGAGATAGTGGTTTTTGAAGCTGATTTAGTGCTCCAGCCTTGCTCAGCAAAACTGTAAATACTCAGTTAGCCTTAACCTTCATCTGGCTCCCTGACTGCTACAGGCTGCAAGCAGATGCATAGAGCTAAGAGTGATTACCTAAAGGGTGTGTAGGGTCGGAAAGGAGTTACATTTTCAAGCATATACTGTGTTTCTTGCTAAATAATTTCTGATTCAGGATTTTCCAAATTTATAATTAAAAAATGTATGTTGTAATCATGTCCCTGATGGATCCTCCCAAGGTACTAGCTCTGGAAATGGAGAAATATTCAAGTTGTTTCTTCTTCGATTTTCTAGCTGCTGTAAATATGCAAAATGCTGTTGCAAATGGGTTAATGAAAACCATCACCTTATGGCTAATTCCTATGCAGTTGAGGCCACAGCAGTGCTGCTACTGGGCTGCTTAGGAAACATCACAGCCAAGAAGCACAGAGCCAGCTTAGAAACCTTTGTGTCTGCGTGGACAAGCTGCAGGCTTTGGTCAGCACAGATAGTACTTTCTGGATTACACCACTATGGAGATGGGCATTTTGCTGAAGAAAACTCAGTGATTGCAGATCGTCCTCATGAAAGAAGGTCTAAAATTGACTTCTGGATGGCCTCCAGGCAGGAGGAGCACTTCTGCAACCATGAGGGTGTGAGGATGTAGAAGATAGAGAGACAGGGTTTGTACGGAGCAGCACTGTTCTGCAGAAGGCCTCTTACGCCTTGCACCTCGTACCTTCACACCTTTTAGGGACATAACAAGAGAGTTCCCACCACAACCCCCAAGGCCTCAAACCTTGCTATATCTGCCCCAGTGGGAGAAAGGACCTGGTGGGTTGCAGACACCCCATCAGTGGGGTCAGTGGGCATGCCGGGGGCTGGAGCAGTGGCTGACCTTTGGGGTGGGCTGCGCCAGGCCCACCAGAGCCTGCCTCTCAGGGGTGCTGGCAACAGCGGCCAGCTCCAGGCCGTGGGGTTCCAGCTGGGAGACGGCGGTGAAGAAGGCGGGCGCTGGCAGGGTAGCGGCAGGGAAGTGCGGGGCACCGCCGCTCTCCTCCTTGTGCCCGCGGAAGTAGAGGGCCACCTGCTTCCGTATCGTCGATGTCCGGGGCCCCCGCTCATGCTGCACCGCTGTGGGGCACCAAGGAGAGGTGAGGGGATCACCATGGGGTCCTGCACCAGGTACCCCATGGCGCTTAGCTGGGCTTCCCTCCCTCCCTGCAATTTTACTGGGCTAACCCCACACCCAGGGCAGTGTCTGGGAAGAAATGGGTGAGACCACCACGGGATGGAGGGTCATTAGGGGCCCGAGAGGGGAAACTCTGCAGTGACACAGGGCTCCCCAGCTTGCCCCTTGCCCCCTTCTGCCACCCCTCTGCCCCAGACCCTGGGAGAAGGGGAAAAGGTACCGTCTTTGTTCATGTTGACCTCCAAGCACTTCTTCAGCCGGCAGGCCCGGCACTGGTTCCTGTGCGTCTTGTCCACTGGGCAACCTCCCTGCAACACAGCCAGCCGTCGGACCAGGGTGAGCAGCGCCCTCGTCCCGCCGGCCCCGCGGCGGGCCGGGCCCGGGGAGGCC